>JANHGN010009294.1:0-12016 GCA_024605025.1 Megaceryle maxima
CTCCCCTCTCAGGCTGCTCTTCTCCAGCTGCACAGCCCCAGGGCTCTCAGCCTGGCCTGGGCACAGAGATGCTCCAGCCACTCAGCATCTCTGTTCATCCCTAATCACCCTCTCATCACTAATGACTTAACCCTCGTGGGCATCTGGGGGGCACAGCTTTGCCCTGCTGACCACCTGGGATCCACATCTGTCCTGCTGAGCTGGCTTAGCTGGCACCTCAGTCACGAAACCCAGGCACCAGCAGGACTTGGAGCCAGCAGCACAACCCTTAAAAACCAGCTGATGGTTTTACAAAACAGACCCAAAGCCTTTCAAGAGTCACTTTACAGCTCTACGGACCCGACACCGGCAGCAAGACCTGAAGGACTGGCATCGCTCGGCACCCTACCCTGTGGCTGAGCAGCTGCGCTCACCCCAGCTAAAGGTGTGAATTAATTAAATCCCACTGGATTCATCCATTTTTTTCCAGGTTGTCAATAGGCTTTCATGGCTTTTTCACCCCCTTGGCTGAGCCGGCCGCTGGGAGCGGGAGCACGTCCAGGACACTCCAACGGCTGCCCAGTGCAAATATTTACCCGCCCGCCGCTCGCTCGCTGGCAGAGCCCCCGGCAGCCTCGGTGCCGCCTGCGTCAGCACGGGAATCCCTGTCCATTAAACATTAACAGCCACGTCTGTGTGTCCTGGGGCCAGCCCGGCTCTTGGTACCGCGCCCTGGGAGCCAGGCCAAGGGAACACCGCAGATGTCAGGAGGGGGTTGTGGGGAGAGGAGGTGGAGGAAACGTTGGATTTTGAATTGGTTTGGATTTTTTTGTTGGTTGGTTTTTTGTTGGTTGGTTTTTTTTTTCCTTTGTTTCATTTGTTTTTTTCAAAGTTGCTGAGCTCATTCTGCAAATGAGGATCGATGCTCAAACCCTTTTGTGTGCCACTGCCCCACTCAATCTTCCTCCGGCCCTCTCCTGGTCTCAGCATCCCTCACCCTGCCTCTCCTGGATGTGCCACACCACAAGAGATGGTGGCACATCTGCCCAAGTTCAAAGAGCAGATCATTTGATGGGAAGTGTTTTGGGGAAGGTGTGGTCACTACCTCTCCTTCTGCAGTCTGCAGGGTTAAAGAGACCACGCTGGGGTCACCTCCTCACACAGCGTGACCCCACTGTTTGGGGTCTCTTCAGCTCCACAGACTGGTTCAGAAGCAGGGCTGGTGAGAAGCTCTTCTCTGTGTGAGACGTGGGCAGCTTGGTCACTGCCTCCTTCCAGCAGTGTCTTGTTTTAAACCATTTACAGGGCAGAAGCATCAGATGTTTCCAGTCATCTGTAGTTTGTGCTGAGCAAATCAATGGCCAAAGCCCATGGCCAGCATGGTCACAGCTTCCCACCACGCCACCTGAGTGTCAGAGAGGAGGGATGGTGGCCAGGTCCATTTTTCCCCACAGCAACATATTTTCCAAGGTTCTCCTATAAAACCAATGCGCCAAGGCTGTGAAAAAAGCTTTCCTGAGACTTGAGGATTCATGGGGAAACTGAGAAATATGGGGATGGTCCAGGCTTTCCTTACAAGTCACCTCTCCATATGGCCAGGCACATGGGAGCAAAGCTCTCTGGTAGACCAGGAGCCTCCCATCTCTGCCAAAGCACCCCAGGGCTCCCTCCATCAGAAGGGCTTTTCAATCCAAGCCCAGCTGCACCCAACTGCTGATGACAGACCTTCTGCAGGTAACCAAAGCACCTTTTCACCAGATCACAAGCATCTTCTCTTAACCCCTGGACTTCTGCACGAGCTCGGCACAGACCCACACGTTGCACTGACCCTCCAAGCCTCCTAAGCCCACAAGACTCATCACCATTTGCAGGTACTTCACTTTCCATCTATCTTTGGTCTAAATAGTTGATAAGGCAGAAGAGAGAAGCCAACTACAGCCACTGCATTCTGCGTCACCGTTCTGAACCTTTGTCACTCCAACACCTGTTGTGCTGCTGACATCTACAGTCTTCTAACTTTTCAAGCTGCTCTGACACCATCAGCATCTCTTCAGAGGTCCACAGCCTCTTAGAGAGGCATGAAACCTGATGTCTGCATCCCAGTGCCCTGAGATTACCAGCAAAACGGGTCCAGACACTGTAATTTTGCATAGTCCAGGATTTCCCCCCAGTTTGGTTGAAAACAAGGGGGAAACGGGCAAGAGAGGAGAGGGGGCTGATTGCACTGATGACTCCAGGAGCTCTGTCTCAACGCCACATCCTAGCAAGAAGAAATGCTCTCTGGAGAGGGAGCCTTGAAAAAAATATGCAATGTAGCACCTCCAAACCAGTGTGCCCATAAAAGTGAGTTTTCTAATTACAAGCATGCCAAGAGAAGCCATTAACCTCCTCACCCCCAGCTCAGGGCTCCCTACAAACCATCTTCCACGCTCACCTACAAATAAATTCCTAATACGAAACAAGCCCGGTGAGGACAGCAAAGACCAGTACCCCAGGAGAGGATGGAGTGATGGAAGGTGCTCAGGAGCTTACCAAGTGTGTCCCCAACAAAAATACCCCCAGAACTCACGCGGCAGACGGACATCTGGTTGGTGGTGAGGGTGCCAGTCTTGTCGGAGCAGATGACGGAGGTGCAACCCAAGGTCTCCACCGAGGGCAAGCTCCGGACAATGGCATTCTTCTTGGCCATGCGGCGTGTGCCCAGTGCCAGGCAGGTGGTGATGACAGCAGGGAGGCCCTCGGGAATGGCAGCCACCGCCAGCGCCACCGAAATCTTGAAGTAGTAGATGGCCCCTCGAAACCAGGAGCCGCCGTGGACGGGGTCGCTGAAGTGGCTGATGTTGATGACCCAGACAGCGATGCACACCAGGAAGATCACTTTGGAGAGCTGCTGGCTGAACTCATCCAGCTTCTGCTGCAAGGGGGTCTTCTCGGGTTCAGTCTCCACCATCTGGTTTCGGATCTTCCCAATCTCGGTGTACACTCCTGTCGCAATGACGACCCCTACGGCCTTCCCCGCAGCGATGTTGGTGCCCTGGGAGGGAAGAAAGGGGCCAGAGTGGATATGGGGGAATGAAATCACTTGGGCTGAGTGGGGAGATGTGTCACTTGTGAAAGGACACCATGAACTCTTCGTTAAGGGGAAAAATGAGACATCCTGGGATTTTATGTAAACCCACCCTAAAGCAGCAGGAGACCCTCCTGAGAGTGCTCTCACCCCTCGAGGACTTTACTTCCTCCCAAAAGGAGCATGAGCAAAGAGGAAAGCCAAATCTGCAATAGCTCCAGGCTCAAACACAAACCTTTTCCCCATCCACAAATGCATCCTACTTGATGGAAAACGCACTGAGATTGCCCAAGGAATTTAAGGGCATCGTGTACCACAGCCCAAAGAAAATAAAATGAAGCAGGTTCTTATTTTTATGCACTCAGGGATCTTTTTATGGACTCAGGGCTTTCTCATGCACACACTCCCTTTCACTGCTCAGAGATCTCCCATGCCCATCAGCCTTTTCACTTGGTGGCTCTTTGGAAAACCACAGAAGAGGTGGGGACAGGCGTAAGGGACTTACAGAGAAAAGCATGTTCTTCTTGTCCTGGTTGACGGCCCTGGGGTCAGGGATGGGGTCAGCATGTTTGATCACCGACACAGACTCCCCTGCCGAGACAAGAAGGGGGAGATGAACCACTTGCACTTCCTCTCCAGCCTCCACTCAACACTGTTACAAGCCTGCATCACAAGCACCCTGGCTTTCTAAAGCAGCACTTTGCCACCAAACCATCAGAACAGCCATCACAGGGATGTCAGAGCTTGGACGAGGTGTTCTGAAGATGAAGGCTGCAGAAAAATGACCTGTGTGGGTCTCTGGTGGCCACAAGCTCCCTTAAAGCCCAGTGGGCCAGGGCTAAATCCCCCCTGGCTTGCAGTGCAGGTTTGCATGGTTGGGGGGCGGTTGTAGGGCAGCACAACAGGAAAGGTGCCCAAAGACCTTCTGCTGAAGATCTATAGGTTGTTCTTTGTAGATCTGCCCTTTTTCTGCATCTCCTTTTGCCCTTGGAGAACTAAGTTAATGCAAAGCCATGTTTTGAGGAGACTGGGCTCTTTTTCCTAGGCTTTCAACTTTTTTTTTTTTTTTTTGGATTGCTTTTCCTTCCCTGCTGCCACCTCCTAATCACAAAAGAGCTGAAATACTGGAAGCCCTTATTGTCATGTGATCATTCACTGTCTGCCTCTGACAGCAGAGAGAGAGGATTTTTGACACATCACAGATTATCAGCTTTAAGGGCTTTACCAGTGCTTTATAAAAAGCTGCAAATATTTGTCATCTCTCCCTGAAGTCATGAAGCCTTGTGCACCAGTGGTCACCATGAGCTGGCTGCACAGGGGGAGTGATGGCCAGGACTGAGAAGCCCCTCATGAAACCCCAAAGTGTCACATGACAGAGCAGAAGGGATTGTCCAAGGACCAGGAACATCTTGCCTTGGCTTTTAAATGATGCTGAGACCTCCCCAGGTCCTCAGTCCCCTTCTTTCACCCATTTCCCACCCCAGCAAAGCGCTTAGCTCAGTGTCAGTCCCAAAACTTGTCTCAGGGCAGATGGCAGAGGGAAAGCTCTGACTTCAGCAGCCACCTCTGCCCCATCGTGCCTGCACCCACCTGTGAGGATGGACTGGTCGACCCGCAGGGTGGTGGACCGGATTTCGATGACCCGGATATCCGCAGGCACCTTGTCGCCAACTGCGAGGGCAAGAGCAGAGCAGCTCCGTCAGATGGGACCACCAGCACCTGGCACCAAGCTGAGGGGGTGCCTTGTGCTGGACCAGGGGCCCTCCACCCTCTCCCATGGACCGACCACACATTTCAAGCATCACCTCCCTCTGCAAAATCCATTAGGAGTGAGTGCTTCCCCATCCCCCTGCCCATGGATGCTGCCAGGGTGGGGGACCTGCCCAAGTACCCTGCCCATCCCCTTTCCCAGCCCTCACCTGAGCAAAACTGACTGTGCTTTGAGCCAGGTTCGCCTGGTCAAATAGCAAAGGTGGGAGCTCTGAGTGAGCAGAGGACCCAAATGAGCTCCCAGCAAGACCCATGTCCCACCTGCACCTCCACAGTGACAAGGGCTCCTGTGCTGTGGCTGGGACACCCTTGACCATCGCAGGCACAGAGCACCCACATCCCTCCTCTGGCCAGCAAGCTGGCAGGAGGGCAGGCTTCTTTCCTCTTCTTTTTGGAGCAGAGCTGCCACAGTTAGATGTGTAGGTGTGTGGTCCTCAAGGCAGCCCAGCATCACACCTTCTGCCCCCCAGCCAAACCCCAGTGTGGCCCTGCCTGCTGCTTTGCATCACCTGTTCCACCACATCCCCATCTATTATCCCCCCTGAAATGCTCCCAGACAGCATCCCTATCTTGCAGCTTCCCTTAAAAAACCGCTAACAGACCCATTTTGGGGCAGCCCAAGCCTCCCGATGCTGCTCTTAACTCTGTTTTAGGGCTTTGTGGGCCAACTGGAAGCTGTTGATGCTGGAAGATTTCCCAGAGAGGTGGTCACTGCCCCATCTCTGGAACTATTCCAGGTGAGGTTGGCCAGGGCTCTGAGCAACCTGCTCTAGTTGCAGATGTCCCTACTCAGTGCAGAGGGGTTGGACTGGATGAGCTTGATAGGTCCTTTCCCACCCAAACCAGTCTGTGATTGTATGAAGACCTTTTATGGCCGAGACAAACAGCCGTCCATGGGTCTCCTGGCACAGCACAGTGGCAAAGGGCAAAACCAGCCCCATCAGCTGACAGTTACTGGTCACCACCCACTGAGGCACATCTGCTTCCTTAAAAAAAAAAGCTGCTTTTCCCACTTGGTTTCTCCCTCCCAGTTCTTCCTCCTGCTCCTGTATCAGCTGGACACAACCGTGCTGCCGCGCTTCGGAAACACTGAGGCAGAGCGAGCGCTGGCTGCCGGAGCCTCTCATCACGTTACACAACACGGCTGGCTTGGCAGTGAACGACCCTCTCCGATCCCAGACTTTAACGAGCACTTCCTCTTGGGGCTCGTAAACCCCCCCTCCCCCCCCCGAGAGCAGTGGGAGGGGGGCTGGCACCGCTCCACCATCCAGCCATTTATTCCAGCTGCAGATCCGAGCGCTCTGGGATGCAATGTGCAACATCTGCTGTCTGGCCAGGCCTGCCCCGCTCCTCGTCATCCTCAGTTTTGGGGGGGGTGAGCTGAGGGTGGATTCTAAGCACATTAACCCACAGAGCCCCCTCAGAATAGTCGCTTCATGCACAGATTCAAACTACTCATCTGCTCAAGGGAGCTTAAGCAACTTAAAGGGAATGAAGAGCTCCCCTGGGAAAGGTGAGGAGGGTTTGCAAACATTAGCTCAGGGTGCAGATGAAAAATCTGTTGCCAGCATCTAGAGAGAGTGTCGAGCCCCAGTGCCATGGGGGTAGCACCTGCTCAAGGGTAGATAGTGTGATAGAATCCCAGGAGACACACACAGTACTGGGCAGACATCCCGTATGGACCCAGCAGCTCCCATTAGCCAGCTATTGAACAGCTGCTGATCACCAAGCACTGAAGTCTCCCCTGAGCCAAAAGCAGAGGGAAAGAGGAAAATCTGGGAGTCCAGGTGGATAACCATGAGGCAGCAACATGTCCTCATGGCCAAGAAGGCCAGTGGTTCTTGGGGTGCATGAAGAGTGTGACCAGCAGGTCAAGGGAGGTTCTCCTCCTCCTCTACTCTGCCCTAATGAGGCCACTTCTAAAGTATTGGGTCCAGTTCTGGGATCCCCAGTCCAAGTGAGACAAGGAACTACTGGAGAGAATCCAACAGAGGCTCTGGAGATGCTGAGGGGCTGGAGCATCTCTGTGGCCAGGCCAGGCTGAGAGCCCTGGGGCTGTGCAGCTGGAGAAGAGCAGCCTGAGAGGGGAGCTGAGCAAGAGCTAAAGGGCCCCTTTAGGGGGCAAGAGGCTGGGGCCAGACTCTGGTCGGTGGTGCCCAGTGACAGGACAAGGGGCAACAGACACAGACTGGAACCCAGGAGGTTCTGCCTGAGCAGGAGTGGAAACTGGGATTCTGTGATAACAGGAGGCAACACCGTGTGGCTGCAGCCACCAGCCGTGTCTGTGCAAAGCGGGAGCGGGCAGGTGGTGCAGCACCCAAGGCAGCTCTCTGGGCAGTGCCCTGCCCACGTTTTTTGGGCAAGGCAAAAGCTGGTGCTGCAGCTGAGTTTGATCCCTGAGCAGCCGCCTGCACAAGGACTCACCTCCATGGTCTTGCTACAAAAAGTCAAAAATCAGCCAGATTTAAATGTTTTGCCAGCTTGCAACCAGCATTCCCCCGTTGCCTTAGCACAGCAGGATTTCTGCTCCCTGCTGCTCAAGTTACTGTTTACACATGCAAATGGGTCCCTCCTGCCTGTACTGTCCCAGCCCTCCCCAGGATGTCCCCTGGATGTCCACCACTAGACCACAGCCTCAAGTGCTGCACCTACTCATTTTTTAAACCCCTCCAGGGATGTTGACACCACCCCCTCCCTGGGCAGCCTGTTCCATTGCCCAACCACTCTCTCAGTAAAGAATTTCTTTCTAATATCCACTCTAAACCTCCCCTGGTGCAGCTTCAGCCCATTTCCTCCTGTCCTATCACCAGTTACCTGGGAGAAGAGACCAACACCCACCTCACTACACCCTCCCTTCAGGGAGCTGTAGAGAGCAGCAAGGTCTCCTCTCAGCCTCCTCTTCTCCAGACTAAACAACCCCAGGTCCCTCAGCTGCTCCTCATAAGACATATTTTCCAGACCTCTATGATTCTCTGAGTCAAAGCTATTGCTCCTGCTGCACATTCCTGTCAGGCAGCCTGTCAGCATCCTCATCCTGCTACAGCCTCCTAAAGCCACAATTTGCTAATTAATTTGCTAATAACTTGCAAACCCCTTCAGAGGAAAGCTCAGCTCCCTCCCTTGCAGTCATGACGCTGATTGTGCCATTAAACAGTAATACTGAGCCGTGGATGGGCAGGCAGCAAGCACCTGATTTGGGGAAAGATGGCAGAATTAATAATGAATCGATTTAATTAAAGGCCAGGGCAGTGGCTGGAGGGCACTGCCAGAGCTGGCTTGGAAGCACCGCCAGCTCGCCCAGCTGAGGATCTGGCTGTTGCTCCTCTGCTTGATCCTCCCCGCTTGAGTTTAAGGTTCATCTTCCAGCTGAAGCCCAACTGGAAGCCATAAATCACAGCGCCGGTTCCCCGGCAGGTTTCCACTAGCAGGGCCACGAGTGGGAAAGGAGGGGATTTGGTTTTGTGGCTCTGGGGCTTTACAACATCACTCAACAAACCAACCAAATGGGATAATTGAAATGTATCCTCTCCAGCTCTGGTGGGGCAGGCAGGAGAGCCCCAGGCAACCTTTACTGAGTGCAAAACTCCAACAGAAAGGCCAAGGCAGGACAACCTGACCAGGGAGGCAAAAGCTGGTGGCAGAGCTTGCCTGGCACCGCTGGTGGGCACTCAGCACTGGCCCTTCACACACACCTTGTTCAGGTGAGTTGGATTGTCCTCGCTTCCAGAGAGAGGGAGTCTTGGTGGAAATTAAAAGTTATGCCAGATAACTTCTACAAAACAAGGAAATCTCCTGAGACACAAAACCTCCACCAGAAAGAAATATTTGTTTCTCACTTTCTGCTGCTCTCTACCACCCTACACTCAAGGTGAAGCTTCCACAGGCTGATGAGCCCCAACTTAAATTATTTCACCTCCCCAGATTTGAAAAGAGAAACTAAGATATTAAATGTACAACGACTGAGTGACTCAGCAGCTATGCTCCAGCTATGCCTTCAGAGGTATCACAGAATCGCTGGAACAGACCTTTCAGATCACTGAGTCCAAGAAATCACCCAGCACTGCCAGGGCACCACTAAACCACATCCCTCAGCACCACATCTCCACAGCTTTGAAACCACTCCAGGGATCGTGGGGACTCCACCACTGCCCTGGGCAGCCTGGGACAGGCCTTCACAACCCATGAAATTGTTCCTCATGTCCAACCTAAACCTCCCCTGATGCAACTTGAGGCTGTTTTCTTTTGTCATCTCACTTGTTCCTTGGGAGCAGGGCCTGAACCCCCTGGCTTCTTTCTCCTGTCAGGGAGTTCTCGAGAGCCAGAAGGTCTCCCCTGAGCCTCCTTTGCTCCAGGCTCAACAAGCCCAGGGCCCTCAGCTGCTCCTCACCACACTTGTGCTCCAGCCCCTTCCCCAGCTCCGTTGCCCTTCTCTGGCCACGCTCCAGCCCCTCAATGTCCTTCTGGGAGTGAGGCGCCCAAAACTGATCCCAGGATTTGAGGTGCAGCCTCCCCAGTGCCCAAGTACAGGGGGATGCACCCGGACAACATGGCAGAGCCCTCCCAACATGAGGACCAAGGGCTGCCCGTCACCAAAGCCGCCCTGGCCAGCACCACCCCCCATCCCACCCCACGCCCTGGCACTCTACCTGCCACCTCCACGATGTCCCCGGGGACAATGTCCCGGGCACGGATCCGCTGCACCCCGCTGCGGTCAGCTCGGATCACCTTCCCCATCTCGGGCTCGTACTCCTTCAAGGCTTCGATGGCGCTCTCAGCATTTCTCTCCTGCAAGCAGAGGAGAAACAGAGCTGCCAGCGGTGGGGTTGGTCGTGCTGGCAGGCTCCTTCTCCACCCGCTGCAAAGACCAGCCCTGGCTTTGGTGGCCATTTGTACCATGGATGGGGCAAGTGCTGTGCCTTCTTCAGTTGTTCTGAAATGGTCCCTGATGGTTTAAATCACAGCATGTCCTCGACACTGGGCATGATTTTCTCATTCCTGGTTTGGGAAGCAGCATGTCACACTCAGATGTATTTTTCCCCATCCAGCAACCCCACCTCAGATCAAGCTGCAGATAAATAAATGGCCTTAAAGTGAATATATATGAGAGGAGGAGCATCACCACCTGAGGCGTTGGCTCATCCCTGGGAGGGACACAGTGAGGTGAGTGGCAGCAGCCACCACGGCTTTCTGGTGGACAGGACAAAGAGCTTCCCTTGGAAAGTGCATTTGGACACAGCCCGTAGCCAGTTCACCTGGATGGAAAATATGTGCAAGATCCTAAACTCAAACTGCCCAAATTGGAAGAGAAAGATTGAAGGAATGAGCCAAGAGGCAGCCAGTGACTGAGCATCTGCACCAGGGCACATGGCAGCATGGCCAACAGGAAACCTGAACCTCTGAGAAATGAGTTTCCATTGGTGAGAAGCAACCAGACCTTCAAACGAAGCTTCTCAGCCACGTGCAGCAGAGACCTGTGGGGCAGGTGGGAAGCAGCTGTGACTTACCTGCCACACACCCACCACAGCATTGGCAATCAGGATCATAATAATGACTATGGGCTCCACAAATGCTGTCGTGGTCTCCTCTCCTTCTTCAAACCAGGCCAGGATCTGGTAGGCAAGAGAAAAGAAGAACCACAGTATGGTTGAAACAACAAGTGTCAACATTTTAAGAAGGAGAATGGAAACAAGAGCCAACCAACTTGTGGTGTTTGCAGGAAAGAAGACAACCCAGAGTGGCAGCCAGTCCCACATGGCTTAGTTCAAGCACAGACTTGCAATATCCTGGTGCTTAACTCGGGTGCCTCCACTCCTCTGCAGGGGATCACTTAGTGCATCAAAGGAGCAGGGCTGAAGCAAATACCCATGCAAAGCCTCGATGGGTATCTGCACCAGGAAAGCACCTATTTTTGTTTAGTGCCCTCATGGGGAGACCATGACCATGAGCAGATGAGAAGGGAGACCAGGCAGTGCTGCCCACATCTCAAATGGACACTGCCAGCAACAGCTGGGCAGCCCTTGTGGTCACTGTCTGCAGCATGGTCAGCCTCCAAGAAGCCAGAAATTATGAGTAACCAAGGCACTAAGAGCAGCTTCGCAGAGCAAGGACTGACCTCATGGCTCCTTATCACCCCAAGCCCCCTCTCCATCCCACCAAGACCTTGTAATAGACATGAATACTCCACCCACGAGTCGTACCCCAAAGGAGGGGGCAGGAGACTCGGCTTCGCCATCCCAAACACCCTGAGAATACTTAAAAATAGAATTCTCCAGCAGCTTGGTGGGAAACACAGAGCTGCTCCCTGGGTAGACTGTGGGCAAAACTGAGCTAATGGCTCACAACTGGGCACTGCAAACAAGGCTCAAAACCAGCAACAGGGGAGTGAGGTGGGTCCCAAATCCATGTAGAGCCAGAGCTCAGACCTCAGCCCAGCCACTGGCCACGGCTGCACATATGGGGGGCAGGAAAGCTGACAGCCTCAAAAATGATGAAGGGAACACATTTCAAGCATTTAAGAGAAAAGCTAAAAGAGGTAATAGCAAAGGTACCTTCTAATCTAAAAAACATAGGAGGCTTTGTTGATAAAAATCTCACAATGAGATAGAGACGCATCCAAAGGACCTGAACAATCTCAGGCAGGGTCTGTAATCAATGACAAAAACTATGGATCAAAGAAAAAAGCACCCCAGGAACGAAAGCTTTGGGCAGCCCTCACCTGCCTTTGATGGTCCCTTTTCAGCCCCACTCTCGCTGGGGCTCTGTGCTTCCAAACCCTAATCCTGCATGGTGTCCAGGGGCAACACCCACCCCACGCAGCATCCCACCAAAATGTGCCCAGGACTGACCGTTTCCATGGTCCTTTGCTGCCTTTGTCTGGTACAGTCTTGGGGAAATAGAAAAAAAGCCCAGGTAGGTGTTTGATATGGAATCATAGAATCATTTATGTTGGAAAAGACCTTTAAGATCAACTGCAACTGTTCCCCCAGCACTAAACCACATCCCTCAGCACCACATCTCCACAGCTTTGAAACTCCTCCAGAGATCATGGGGACTCCACCACAGCCTTGGGCAGACTGGGCCAGGCCTTGACAACCCTCAAGAGGAAGAAATTGTTCCTCAGCTCCAACCCAAACCTCCCCTGGTGCAACTTGAGGCTGGTGACTCTTGTCCAGTTGCTTGTTCCTTGGGAGAAGAGACCAA
>JANHGN010009295.1:0-50140 GCA_024605025.1 Megaceryle maxima
TCAGGGGTGGGGGGAACAGATGCGGAATGGCTGAAAAAATTAAATTCCTTATATCTATGACAAACATCACATAAAATCACCATACACAATGCATAACACATTGATTCATTTAGTTCTTCTTTAGTTTTCTCTTTGGGCAAAAGCATTTCTTTACATTACAGCATGAATTTGTTTCATGCCCTGCTCATTTTCAATGTTTTCTCCCTCATTTGAGGAATGATTTAAGACTTAAAAAACATCTTACAGAAAGAACAGCTCATTCTTTCACATTTTCTTGGAGAAAATTCTCCATATGTATTTCTAAGTTAAATATTTTACATAAGGAATAGTTATAAATTCCCAGTGGCTAATTAATGGTCAAGCTTGTTTTGCTGCCTTGGTGAGATGCAATTCTCTTGTAGGCATCTAAGGAATCTTTTCCTGGAAGCAGTAATTTTGGGATAGATTTGCAGCAAGGATGTACTAATCTTGAAACAAGCCCTGGCAGAGTTGTTGCTTGTCATGGATGCAAGTTCAGTAGGGAGCTATGATCTATAGACACTCCCAAGTTCTTGGTACTTGGTTTGAACAGAAATGGGAGCAAACTGCAATCATTGTATCTTGGTCTTAGGGGACTCCTAGATTTTCAGTTTTGACTTTTCTGTTTATTGCTTGTAAAACATATGGGTCAGGCAAAAGCCTTGGTCTGAAAGTTGTGGTGTGTGGGGGGTGGTTTGTTTTTTTTCTTTTTTCCTAAATTTGACATATTTGCAGCTGGAATTTAGATACAATCTCATTGCTGTTCTTGAAGTGAACAGAGGGTTGCCCTGATCAAGATACAAGATGGTGTATTTTGGCCTCTAAACCATAGATGGGCCATAGCTCCATGTTAAAAGGAAGGGAAGCCTGTATCCTTACACTTTGCAAAGCAAGGATTAATTAATACAGTAGTATCCTGTCTGGAAATAAGTGTGCTTGAAGTAATGCCTTGGCAAGTAAAGGGATGGGTTGTTGGCATAGTTTGTTGGTAGACAGGGAAGGAATATAATGGAGTAACTTAGTATCTCTAAACGTGAGCTGCAAAGTATGGCAAATGAACATCAAGCAAATTAAAAGGAATCAGCACTCTGATCATTTGTTTTTAAATTCATACCAGATCTTAGGTGATTTTCTGATATGATTTTGTAAACGCTATCATGACAGTCACCATGTTTCTTGTACTGGACATTGGGTAACAGAAATCAAAATAACCTGCCAAATATGTAAGGCACAATAAAAAGGGGGGGGGGGGGGGGGAAGTATGTAGTTTTTTAAAACAGACTATGTCTGTTATCTCTGACCGCAGGTGTGATGTGGTAGTAGCCACTTGGCATAGAACTGTTCATGTAGAAGTGTTTTATATATATGGCAAATGAATTGACACCTCCTCTTACAAGCACCTTAGCAAGAGTTTAACTTACTTGTGTAAGCTGTTGAATTGACTTGTGAGGTAAGATATACCTTTGCTAAGGTGATTACATAACCGAGATTTCTGTACTGTTAAAAGAGGGCCGAGGTTTCCAGAAGTGCTCCCTCTTGACATAACTCTGCTCTTCATTAGTCGGTGGAAATATTAATGCACTGACTTGTCTTTTATAAATTTTAACACTGACTTTGGGAACAGAGTTGAACCAACAGCTACTGCTTTTGGAAATCCCAACAGCTGAGAGGTGCAAAATGTGCTTAAAAAAAAAAAAAAAAGGCATTGTGTATGGTTTAATATATTTAAAAGGTGTACTGTGTTTTATAGGCACATATGCAGATTATGAACTAACCCTATAATTGCCTGATAACTAAAATCTAACACTGCTTAAATGACAATTTGTTTCTATTTAAAATAGTGGGGTTTACTTTTTTTAATAAATTAAATTAACATGTCTACAACCATGTTTAAAACATTCTTAAAAAGACATAACAAGCTGGTTGACGTATAGCCTCTATTCTGATTCCCACTAAATCCTTTTTATTTTTTGAAATTATCTCTCCTTTAGTTTATAGTGAGTTTTGTTGAATAATAACGTAAGTAACAGCAGGAATGTATGGTAACATACTGTCTGATCTGCAGTTACGTAATTGGTCTTGCTTGCTTAGCCCTTAGATTTTTTTGAAGGTAACTATTTACCCAAGGAGTGTTTGTATTCATAAAGTAAAATGTTTCCTCCCTAAACATGGGCAAAATTAAAAACACACATAAAAAACCATTATCATTAGCTCACAAACATATGCTAAAGACCATCTACTATATATTATTTTACAACTTTTCCAAATGTAGTTTAGTTAACATTTTAGAAATATTATATTATTTCTAAATCCATGTGCCTGTTTAAACTTCATTATCTCAAATGATACTGAGTGAGTGGTCATGAAACAGTATCATAAAATACATACAGACATTATTTTAATGCAATAAACATGTGATTTTTAAGACTATCTTAACAAACACACATGTTTATTCTTTGCTAAAACATGTTTCTGCGAGTGCCACACCTATATTTTGCATGTTTTCAGTCAGTTGGTTCAAAAGATTATAGGGGGGGAGGGGATATAATTCTCTCAAAATCTCAGAGAAAAATATCAGCCTGTTTTGACACAGCTATTTTTCCATAGCAGACACTTTTAATTCTCAGAATTATTCTTAACTGTGAAACATGGGTAGGGCACTGAAACATGCATTTTTATATTTTTGCTCCTTATGAACCAGATAACACATGAGATGCAATGAAATTTTCCTAGATGTCAATTTTTAATTCTCTTATCTTGAAGCATGGAAGTTAATGGTTGTTAGATTTGTAGACACACTGTTTTTGGGAGTGATTGCATCTTATGTGGGATGTATCTGGTCTTTTATTATTTGTTTTATAGTGTCATTTCAATGTAATGTGCTGTTCTTTGTGTCTTTGTTGTCTCTTTTTTTTCTTTGTCCCCCCAACAGCATTTTGTCCCGCACAGGGAAGAAGGAGAATCAAGATGCCTCCAATTTGACAGTGCCCATGACCATGTGTCTTTTTCCTGTGCCATTCCCACTCACCCCATCTCTAAGACCACAGGTCAGTTCCATCAACCCTACTGTTACTCGCTCCCTCCTTTACAGCGTCCTGCGAGATGCTCCATCTGAACGTGGCCAGCAAAGTCGTGATGCTCAGTTATCAGACTACCCATCTTTGGACTATCAAGGACTTTACGTGACACTGGTGACACTGCTGGATCTAGTTCCCTTGCTACAGCATGGTCAACATGGTAAGCAGGCCCTTGAACCATTCCAGTACACTTAACATGAGTGCTGTGAATCCATGAATGATGCATATATGCAGTAGAAGAGATGGGCCTAAACTGACCTGGATCTGGAATTCAAATCTCCTGGGATGTGTTTATATCCAAGTGCTTGGTTTGACTTAATTCAATAAAAGATATTTTTTTTTGCTGACCGTGGATTTGGGTTTCAATTCTGAGGTTGTCTGATTTTTAGTGTTATGCTGGTGGTGTGTAACTAAAATACAATGGTACATAACAAAAATAATACATACGGGTCTAAAAAAAAATCTGGATTTTGATTTTGAATCTGATGGGATATCTTCAGACTGTCCTTTTTGGGGTGGCTCCCTTAAAAAGGCATAAATTGCTTGCAAATGTGTATCTGGTCTATAATGAATATGCAGATTGAGTGTTTTGGTGAAGGTCCATCTCTAATTAGAATACAGTATACATTTAATGGAAGAAAAAACATGCTAATGATGAATTGAGATGGCTTAAAAATATGTTTGGGTAAAGAGAGCAATATGTCTGAATTACAGAAAAGCCATATTTTCTTGTGTTTTGAATTAGTTAATCACAGAATTATTGGGTGTGTTGTGGGTTGGTTTTTTTTGGTTTTGTTTTTGTTTGTTTTTGTGTGTGTGTGTGTGGGGGGGGTTGTTTTTGTGGTTTTTTTTTCTTTTTTTGAGACTGTGTTGTATTTATATTGTTTTCCCTCAAGTTCTGTATTTGCCTGGCTTGTTTGTCTGTGGCTTTCCATCCAGGGATTCAGGTGCCCAGTGTTCTCCCTATGTTACATAAGCCAAATATTAATTTTCACCATGGTATCAGGGTGTATTACTTGCATAGTTCAGTGTAGGAAGATTGTCGTCAGTCTGATACACTGCTGAAATTCTTCTGGAGGAAAGTTATTTCTCTTAAATGCTGAATTCTTACTGAGTTGGCAGCAGTATGTTTTGAATCAAAGACTACTGCCCTAGGATATGGCATGATCTTGCAAAGGGGGGACTTCTAGCAAATTACAGACTTGTCAACTTAACTTCAATTTCTAGAAATAGAGTTAATTCTCAGAACAATCTTTTTTTCTAAATAGATAGCATGGTGATAATTAACAAGCAATGGAGACCTTTAAAGAACAAATAACATAGAGCAAATGTAATTTATTTTTATGGCAGCACAATGGCTCTCCTGGCAGGGTTTTCCTGTCCTCAGTCAGGCTTTTGTTGCTGTGTCACTTGACATCCTAATAGGCAATCTGAGACATATGGTCCCTACTTGAGTTAGGAAAACACTCCAGGAGTGATTACCAGTGGCTCTTGTCAGCTGGAAGGGTATACCAAGTGGGAATCTTACAGGAGGCTGTGCTGGGTCTAGTGTTATTAAATATTTTAATATTTTACTTGACTGATAGAAGTGAGAGAGCACTTTGATTTGCAAGGGTTATCAAGATGGCTAATGGCATGTCCTTTTTGTGAAAAATACCCAATTCAAAACAATCTTGGCAAATTGTATTCTGTTTTAAAACATCTGTAAAGAAGAAATGTAAAATACTATGTTTAAGCAAAAGAAGTAAAAGACAGAAATGAAATGAGGGAAATACTAGCTTGAAAGCCACACTGCAGAGCAATCTGATTGTTACAGTAGGTCAGAGGCAGACCACAAGTCACTAATATATTAATAGTATTCTAGCAATTTGTAGACAGGTGTTTGGTGTATGAGACACCCCTAACATTGTGTTTATCATTCTAACAGCCGTAGCAAGGCCTCAACTGGAGTAAAATTCTCAGATCTGTCCATCTATTTTCAAGAAAGACATGGACCATTTGAGAAGAGTCTGGGAAAAGAAACAAGAATGATTTGAGGTCTAGAAAATGTGGACAGTGATGAAAAGCAGAAAGAACTTTCTTTGTCTAACAGAAGGGAGACATTATTGTAGTGTACAGATATGTAAAGGTTGCTATGAAGAGAAGTAACCAATTTGTGGTTATAGTTGATGAGAATAAGAAATTACAGGCTTAGACTGCAGCAGTGGAAGTTGGTGTGGGTTTGGTTTTTTTTTTTTTTTGTTGTTGTTGGTTTTTCATAAGTCTTTTTTTATAATAGTGATGTTTAAGCACTTGGAAAAATTGCCAGCAGGAGGAGTGAGCTGTCTTGCAGATTAAGAACAGTTTAGATAAATATCTGCCAGGAATAATTTGGTCAACTCATGCTTGGGGCAAGGGGAGGTCACTTGCTATTTTTTATGGTTCTGTGTACTGAGAATTAAATTTTGCAATACAACTTCTTACTTATTTTTCCCTCAGCAGAGCATTTGACTAAAAGAAAGACTTTTTTGTTTGTTTGTTTGTATCAGAACAATCAATGTTTTTTGGGTAAGTACAAGTCATGAGCTAGGTGGTCCTGAGCTTTGGTCTAGTCAGATCATACAAAACTCTGAGTGCTTAGCTGGTAAATAGTACTGCAAGAAACACTCTGTCCGTAAGAGCCTGGTTAGACCCTTGCATTGAAGACTTGCCAGAACCACTGAAATGGAGTGCTAATTTTAAATCTTACTATGACTCATGATGTTTACAGCTACAGATCTCTCAGCACTTCACAGAGGCAGTTTGGCATCATACTAATTGTAGAGATGAGACTGAAGGCCTGTGTAACATACTTAACATACTTAAGATTACAGAGAGTAATACAAGGACTCCCTCTCATGCAGGGAGAATGCCTTCTGATGTACTGCAGTCATCATACAGGTTCAAACATGGGGTTCACTAGGTCCTCTAACCTTTCCCAAAGGGTTATTGGCCCCAACTCGGTTCCTCATTTGTAAGAGAGTATAAAGATTCCACAGTGCCCAGATACACAATAACCGATCCCTTCCCTTGGATCTTGAGATGTTGCATGTTTACTTAAGTATCCCTTCCAAAGAATTATAGTATAATTAATTAGACTAAGTATGGAAATTGATAAATAATCCTTTAATTTTAAGCCTTGGCCATTTTTGGCCTCAGTGGCTTCCTAGGGAAGCAAGATCCATAGTTTAACCACATGCTGTTTGAAAAATACTATGATGCTTCCCATGGTTGCTATGTGGGGGGTACTTTGCAGCTTTCTTGAGGGTAATTAAGATCAAAATCTTATTTTTCTATGACTGATAAAGACTAGAATGCTTTTTGCAAAAGCAGGCCTTTCAATACCAAACTGCATATCAAGTTCTGAAAGTTCTGATTCTAATATTTCTGCTTAAATACAGGCCAGTGTACGCTTATCACTGCATGAATAAAATCAACATTGATTTTAATATTCTTTTACTATCTCTAACATTCATATTCCCTTCAAACTCTAAGTACTGTTGAACTGTTGTTTTCCTGTATTGTAGAAGGGAGTTTGAAATGGTGGATGGAATCTCTTGTCTATAGCTATTAACTTCCCAAATTACTTTGAGGGGAAGACTTGAATTTAAATGTGGTTTGTTTTTTGTTTTTTTTAATATAGTTTTGTAAACTAAAAACTACAGAGTCATAATTATTTTTTCATCATGATGATTCTGTATTTCATTTTATTCAACAGATCTTGGGCAATCAATTTTTTACACTACTACATGCTTACTTCCTTTTCTCAATGATGATATTTTGAGTACTTTACCTTATACAATGATTTCAACACTAGCTACCTTTCCTCCATTTCTGCACAAGGATATTATAGAATATCTCAGCACATCTTTTCTGCCTATGGCTATATGTAAGTAGAACTCATTCTAGTATTGCTATGTCTCAGAAAACATGGTGCATGGCTGTAACAGTATAAGACTGTAGGAATCAAAGTTTGATCTGTTGTAGAATTGTAATGGGACATACTGTATGTATATATGGAAAATAATTCCATGTAATTATTTTTCCAAGGGAAATAATTACATTATTTATTGTGTTATGTTACTGTGTGAATTCTTCCTTCATTTAAAGGATGAAGTTTAGCCTGTTTAAGAAATACTCTGTTTTTAGATGCAGAACTTCCAGTGCCAGCAGTGGTAGTTTTGATTACTGAATCAATAGGCAAACTGCTCCTGAAACTGTAGATGCAGTAGCAACATACGTAATCTTTGCACGTGGACTACATTGGGATATACAAGAATGAATCTTCTCAATGTAACATTGTTGTGATGCAGTTCTGATTTTTCTCCCTCCACTCTTCTTGGCATTTTCTCTTTATGGTCTGTGCTAAAGAGCTGTGCCTGTAATGTTTTCTATCCAGAAGTGACAGTGCCTGCCTTTTTTATTTCTTTCTTTTCTCTTCCCCTTCTCAAAGGTGTCACAATGACATAACTCCATAGTCCACACAAAGTATGAATCCTGAGGTGTGTTCCGAATGCTTGTCTATGTACCTGATAAAAAACTTGTTGGAATTTCAGTAGTAGGGAGAAATTTAACCGTGTTCTGGTGATGGAAGCATTAGGATCAATATTAAAAGTCAGTTTTAACCATCAAGGGTGATGAAACTGCCAGAGAGGCTGCAGATTCTCCATCCTAGCAGGTGCACAACTGGTCCTGAGTACTTGCTCTAGTTGACCATATCTTTGAGCAGAGGGAATGGACAAGACAATCTCCAGAGGTCCCTTCTAATATCAACCATCCTGTGATTCTGTGAGAATGTCTCCTCCTTATCTGTCTTCCAGACCTTTATGGAAAAATAAGAACAACTTTTGTACAGAGATAAACACTGATGTCATTTAAGCATGTAGAAGATGCTGTTTTCATACATATGTGTGTTAGGTCCTCTTTGGGTTAAAAACAGAATGTTGCATTAAATTCCTTTTTCTTCCATTACTGTTACCTGCTAAAGAATAGCAGATGTAGGTGACTTATCCTGACCTGTCTACAGATCTGTAAAACTAATCACCAAAACAACCGTGTGAGCCAAATCCTTGGTTTACTTAAATAGATACTCTTCCCAGCTGCCTTTGTGAGGGATTGCATACATGTAGAGGATGGGAGCAACCTTTGTCATGGTGCCTGTCCTCTAACGGTTTTGGTCAAATCTCTGTATGAAACTAGTCTGCTGCTCTTTAAACTTGGTTTCTAATGCTGTGTCCCACTTTTCTACCGATAACCACATTTTAATTGCCACATTACAGCTGCTGAGTATTTTGTAATTTAAATCCTTACAAATAGACCTTGCTGTAATAATTTGGGAGCTCTTACATGTGTGGGTGACATTCAAAAAAGAATGAAAGAAGTGTAGTGAAAAGAGTCACAATAATGTTGTGTTATGGGAAGAAATACCAGATAGAATAGAAAAATTCTCTTACTTTTTTCCCTTCCCTTCTTCTCCAGCTGAGTGCTCTTTTAATTAGTGTCCTAGTCTTTCCCCACTGGGAATGATATGCCCCTGAATCAAACCAAAAGGGAAGATGCAAGAGATTGTGTAAGCAGCTGGAGAGCCAGATGGGAGGGATGAAAGCATCTCACGGAACTGGAAGCTACATTTCTTTGCTTCTATCCCAAATGCTTGGTATTTGGGTCCTGGCAGCTGGGCTTGGGAAAGTGCTGAGAGTGAGGATGGGAATAGATACGGGCCACATCTCTATGTGGGAGGTTGCCTTCAAAGCCATACTGCCATGTTATAGTTCAGCAAATAAACACCTACACTCTGCAGGGTTTTTCCAAGTATACTGTTTAGTAGTAACCACTTTGTAGGAGACCAGAAGGAACTCTAGCTACTTTATGCATAACATCAATGTTACAAGTGCTTAACTACAGTTTGGTACTTCTGTTTATCATTATCACAGCACAGTTCACATAATAAGGGGGACTAATTTTTCTGGTACACAGCTATAAGCTGAACTCATACAGTGTGCCAGTCTGCCTGAGAAGTAATCTGTGCCATACGCCAGCAGCTACCACCATCCCCAACCCTTCGTCAGTATACCTCAACAGCAGGTTTTCCATTTTTTTCTTGTTTCTTTACTGTCCACTTCCTCCTTAGCTTTCATACAATCCGAGCCCTAGGTGCACTTGGCTATACAAGTGACATTATTTGGACCGGTCTGTGGGTTCTGAAGGAGAATGACTGAGAAGAGCACTGTCTGTGGATAATACAGGTCTGAGACTGAAATCTTACTGATCTGAAAAACTAGGTGTGTGCTCTGTGAAGCAATACTGTATTCTTAGTCATTTTTCTCTTCCAGTAGAAATGGGGCTTCACACCCTTCATTACACGATGTTTCTAGTTTTGTTTAGGTTTTTATGTTTGGGTTTTTTTAATGACATGGTCACTCAGGAGTTTTGTTTACATAAATTGTAATTGCCTGTGCTTTCTTGCCTAATTTTAATTTTTCCTAATTTCTTTCTTCCCTTTTAAGTGGGATCCTCAAAAAGAGAAGGTGTTCCAGCACATGTCAATCTGTCTGCATCATCAATGCTAATGATTGCAATGCAGTACACATCAAACCCGGGTATGTGTAGATGTGCAACATTGTATCATTCTCTCTAAAACCATGAGTCATGAATTGCTGGCCAGATGGAATCAGAAAAGTTCACTCTCATCATCCAACACAGAATGAAAAATAAATATTTTAGTTAAAACTGTAATTTCTGAGCATCATGCTTGAAGTAATCATTATATGTAGATAAAATATCTCATTATGATGAAGAAATGAGATTTGACCCAGGATTATAGACTCTGATGTACTCTTGCTTGACAGCAGAAAATAATGTTGATATAACATCAATGTTAGAGACACATCACCACTTAAACTGTAGACATTCATAGTAACACTCATACCAAGATTCATATCCCACTAAGTTCACAACTGATACTATTTTTTAGAGAAGACAATGCTGGCTGCAGGCTCAACAGAACTATAATGAATTTAAATGTAATTATAAGTATCTAAACACAAGGCTTTTCTCTCTCACTGATGCAGTCCCAGTTAAATCAGTGGGATCACACAACCTAATGGAAACAATATTTAACTTGAGGGAGCTGTTACATTGCTTGATAGCCAACTATCTCCCCTTTTATGTAGATGGGTAGATGGAGTGTTTGGAGGAACCCCATGCTGCAGTATGTCTGTGAGAAGTGTCATGTCATGCTAATGTGGTTCACCGTGGTAAATAAAAGCAGCACACTTTTAAAAGCTCCTTGCACAAGTTAGGATTTTTTTCATGAAATGTTCTGTTCTTCTGTGTGAATTCCATGTTCCAGCCATCTGAGGAAAATGTTTGGGAAGTCAAACACATAAAGTAGTTAATTTGGCTCTCGTGTTTGTTTGATGCAGAGTGGCTCCTATAACCTTTAGTATACATGGAAATAATATATTGTTACTTGTGACTTCCATTACCACCTCCATATAAATGACAAGATACCCATTTGCAGCTTTACATTGTGCTAATTAAATTAATTAGCAGGTATATAAACATATCTTAAACTAGATGTGTTTGAAAACAATCTCCATTGCTGTGCAAAATGCTCAATAGCTTACTGTATTCCTTGACTGAAACAAGTTAATAATATTTAGTTTCTAAACTTTTGTGATGATTCTTAGAGCAATGATTCTTCAGGAAACCCTTTAAAATAAAAAGTAATTAAATGAGGTTTAGAGTTTTGGATGGACAAAGCAAAGCCAATCAGCTAATTACATCACTTCTGTAACTTGAGTTTCCATTTCAATATTATGTCCATACTGTCTCTTTCTCTTAGTGTATCACTGCCAATTATTGGAGTGCCTCATGAAATATAAGCAAGAAGTATGGAAAGTAAGTTTATGATTATGTTTGCTTTGTGGAAATGACTGCATTTGGACAGTAATGAAAACCAGATGGCTTGAAAAATGCACTGACTGTGTGCCAAGAAGTTATAAATGATCTTTATATCCAATCATCCTTTTCGATTATGGAGATGAAGGTCTCTCTGATTTTAGTTTACAGAAGCAGCTTCATGTTTTGCAAAACAGAGCTGTTTCCTTAGTACTGTGTGGTTGTGGCTCCAATTAGCAGAACTTTTAATAATGACCAATCTTCTCAGTTCATGTGGGATTGAATGTTTATGAGCATTATTTGTAAGTATTGCCTTAGCCTGAATCTGATCTGGATCCAGTTATTTATCTATATCATAGCTCTCTGCTCCGTGGCTAGACAGAGGCTTCATTTACTGTATGTTAGCACACTTTTTACAGTGGGTAGTAGCTGTAGGCTGCTCTGATCAAACTCAGAAGCCAGTTGTAACCATGCTGAAGTTAGTAATCTAATCTATTTGTAAGAGCATACAAAGAATGTTTGGCATGGTATGCAATCCATATTTTTTTGTATTCAGGTATCTTTGAATACAGGTAGTATGTACTGAATTCTGCGGTTTTTTACCTTGCAAAATAAACATTTTGTACGTCTTTCTTTAGGATTTGCTATATGTGATTGCCTATGGACCATCTCAAGTTAAACCTCCAGCAGTACAAATGTTATTTCACTACTGGCCCAATTTAAAACCCCCTGGAGCAATCAGTGAGTACAGAGGACTGCAATACACAGGTCAGTACAGCTGGTTTTGTGTAGTCCAGAATGAATCTAAAGGAAATGTCAGAAGTGTGTTAATGTCACATGTTTACAGATTTACAATGTATTTTGAAATCTTTTTTTGCCATAAGTTGGTACTTTCATAAGTGTATACAATATCAATCTCTCTGTAGTTTTAAAAGATGTTATGAAAAATAAAAACTGTGATCGTGACTAGTGAATATATTGTTTTACTCCTGAAACTAAGTAGACCAGAACAGGAGAAGTAGTAAATACAGTGTTCCACATGGACTGTGAAGCTGCCTTATTGGCCTCACAAGGGTTCTGGCTTATGTTCCTTTCAATTATTGCTTTGGTTGTTTTTGTTGTGCCAGCTGCTATCACTGCTGCTGTTGCTAAGACTCGTTACCTGCCTGTTACTGTCAAAAAAAGTCAGGTGGTGTCAAGTGCAGTCAGTATAATGGATGAGATCTCAAGTTTGACTGTAGGGTGAAAATGAGAGACACAAAGTCAGCAGTGCAGCTGGAGCTGAATAGGTGGATGGTACAAAGTCCTCTGTCCAACAGACTCCCCAGTGATAACTGATGGGATTGTGCTTCTGCAGTGGGGACTGTCCAGCACCAATTCATGACTTGCTTTTCCTTCTTGCCTGCCTCAGCCTATTTCAAATAATCTTTGTCATGTGAGACATGTTTTATTAACTTTTAACATTTCTGGACCAGACTGTGACATTTTAAATAATAAAAATGAAGGCTGGGAAAAGCCCTTAGAAGACCCTCTAGACCAACTCAAGTACATCCTGAATGTTCCTTATATGTGTTGTCTGATCTGTTCTAAAGCCTTCCCTTCAAGGGCTGGTCAATTTTCTTCACTTAAAAAAAAAAAAAAAAATCATTCTTGTACTGCTCTGCATCGCTTCTTTCATGCGACCAGGTCTGTAAACTAAGTGTGATATTCCATCTAAAAGATTACGAGCACTGGGTAGACTGGAATAATTTCCTGTCTATAAATTTTCTGTTATTGTGTCCCAGGATGGTATGAATATTATCTTCAGTTGCATGGCATTTTGACCTGGGGGCATCCTGTGTAACATTCAGGTGATGCCACTTGAACATACCTTTGTTGTTTACCACTTGTCATTACAAAGCTAAGGCTGCTTTTGTGGCTGGACTACTTTTCCTTTATCATAGCTGTGTATTCATTTTGCCTGGGAAAGTTACAGAATACAACTGTATTCTTCCATCCTGTTCCTGGAGATCAGGAAGGGTCTGCAACAGGGATATTTGTGTCTTATTTTTTCCATTTTTTTCACTAAGTTCATGGTTCATTTTATAATTATATCCCAAACAAGTCACTAGGCATGCATATTCTAGATTTTTTTTTAATTGTAATTATTAGGCTTCCTGAGGAATAGATAGATCTTCTCTTACATCTCTATAGTACCTAATAGAAGAGAGTCTTGTTCACAATTGGTACTACTAGACACAAGAATGTAAATATATGTTCTTCGTGTATTAATCAGCTGTATTTTGGTTTTGCAGCGTGGAATCCTATTCATTGCCAGCACATTGAATGCCATAATGCGATTAACAAACCAGCTGTGAAGGTATTGCTTTTTCTTCAAGGGTCAAAACCAACCCTCTTGGGGAGGGGAAGTTGCACTTTGACCACAGCCTTACGCTCTGGTTGTGTGCAGGTGACCAAGGGCTAAGGGAACAGCAAAGCCTGTCAAGACCATGGGGGGCAGAACTTTGTGAATATGTTTTTTTGGCTGCCTAAAGCAAGATGGGCTATCTTCTCCAAGTACTGTGGGAGAATTCTTGATACTATACTAATCATGAGGGTGTCTGCAGAGCACTTCAAAATTCTGAGCTGGTTCCTGGCTAATCCATGTAAATATATTCCTGAACACACATGTGTGTAAATAGGTGCAGGAGTATAACTATATACAGGAAACTTTTTGTCAATGATAGAGGTACTTGTTTATCTTGGTGTCTTGATGAAGGTCATACAATGCACCTACTCTGATTGTGATCCTTTGCTTGAAGTGTCCTAAAGCACATAGCAACGAAGCTTTACTTACCTCTTCTGCAGCCCTCTTCGAGGGAGGTGAATGGTATTTTTCCTGTTTAGAGGCAGGGTAACAAAGCAAAATGGCTTGACCAGGATTGTAGCACAATTTGATGGCAGAAGTAACAGCATCCGAAGTCCAGAGCATACTACTGTTAGGTGTACTACTTAATTAGATTTTTCTCTAATTAAATATGTGGATACAACCAATTTTCCTGGCATCAATTAATGTACTAATACAATTAAATTTGTCAAACAGTTCTTCAGTGAGCCTTTTCCACAGTCTGTAATACTGATAGGGCCTAATGGTGACACTTATCTCCCAAGTCGTGCAAGGGACCACTTTTCTGCCCACTGCAGCCATTCTCCATTTTCCCCTTTCATAGGAAAGGAAGCTGGAAAAAGGTGTTGTTTCATGTTGCTGTGATTACTAGATTCAGGCTAATCACCAAGTAGAGCAAATTATCAATTCAATTTACAGTTCCAAGTTTTGCAGATGAAATGCCTGAATGTTTTTGAATCATCTCTTAGCTTAACTTTGACAGACTCTGTCTCGATCAGTCATCACTCAGAAAAATGCAGCCTGTTGTCTCTTGGATAGATTAATGTAAATTTGGTTAACAAAGAAAAGAACCTTTCAAAGAGGCATTTGTCTTTATTTATAAGATCTTTCACTTGAATGGAGAAAGAAAGGTTTTGATTTAAATGGTTTAAATATTGTGTATGCATGCTACTGTTCAGCTTTTCCTTAAATAGTACAAAGCACTTAAAAAATGTGTATGCTGTTAACTGTAGCTGTTTTCTGTAACTGGCTAGTGTGGAGGGATAAAAGCTAATGCAAGACAGAGTTTTGACCTATGCTGCAAAGGGAACTGTGGGTCCATAGTCTTCATTCTGTCACTGGAATTGTGCTTTATAGTTAACAGCTATGATGACTGAAAATTAGATTTTGCTGGAAGAGGTATTACCGAGAGAGAAAAATCTGGACTTTTATATAACCTTGTCCTAACCAATGGATTCTCTAAGTCACTATTTATTTGGAACACAAAAAAGTCAGTCTTGACAATGCAGTGTAAATGTATAGCACAAAATATACTTGTTTTTCAGTATGATATTGAAATATGTCTTGCTCTCTTCCCATAGGCTCTTATTTTCAGTTACAAATTATTTCTAAGAAAGTGAGATGTGTGATCTTGTACGGCCAGATGCCGAATACTATCTTTCAGAATATAGAATGCCCTCAGTACAGACAAAGCTGTGCTATATTGTATGTCCAAGCATTAATGTGTTGAACTTTTTCAATGAGCTTCAATGAACAGATGTGTTCTTTTTCTTCTCTATGTTTCAGATGTGCATTGACCCATCCTTGTCTGTGGCTTTGGGTGATAAGCCACCTCCCCTATATCTTTGTGAGGAATGCAGCCAGAGAATTGCAGGGTAAGTAAAGTAAGAGCTGGAAAATGACCAGGTCGAGTTAGACTCTGGAGTTACGTTTTATTTCAGTATGATTAACATGTAATGTATACAATTAACCCAGTGAAATACATGGAGCACACTGCCACTCGGTATGAATAAGCACTACAGAAATTTACTCCGCATTATGAGAATTTGCATCTAGCTTAACAATGGTGAGCTTTAAAGTTAAGATCTCTGAATAAATAGATACTGTGGGATGCATTGACTATGATAGGGGAACCTCATTAATGCAGAAGTTTTTCCTTATGAAACATTTTTTGTCCTCATCCTTTAGTAGTTGTTAAAAGCAAGATAATGAAAGCTCTTTCACAGAGACTTCATTACTTTTCTGTAATATGTATTTCAGATTAATCTCTAGGGTATACTGTGAAGCAGCTGAGTAAAGAATTGAATTTGGTCCAGGCTTGTCCAGTACCTGGAAGGAATATAGCCCGAGATGAATTAACCTCACTTCTCTTTTTTTTTTTTATTATTTTTTAAATTGCTAATTTGGTTTGCATTACTTTTCAAGATCTACTAAGATTTATCAGGGCTTCCAATCATTAGTTCAAATGGACAAGTTTACAGGCAGTTCAGAAGCTACTTGGGTTGTTTTGTCCCCAGTTTAAGACACCTTTATACCACACCAGCTGTAGAAAAAGCAATTACATCTCACTTTAAACTTTTAACTCATCATTGATTTAAAGCTGCAGGAAAAAGTAATTTAATTTGCTAGAAGCATAGCCTCTAAGGAGACTCACAGAAAACAGTACTGGTAATTTTTTTTTTTTTTTTTTTCCCTCATGTTCATCTGTTATTCTTCATTATCATTTCTTAGTCATCAGACTTGCAGAGCACACTATTTTAATTTGATAAGTGTATGCATTAGAAGTAATTTTTGAAAGCTTTCAACATGTTGGACCAACATCAGCAAAGTGATAATTTACATTAAGACAGTCACAACAAAGAGAAGTAATGTAAAGCAACCTGCAATTTGTAAAACTACATTTGTAAAAAAGCAGCTTCAAAATAATATCAGTCTTACCATGTTAATTTAGGTAAATTTCCTCTTTGTGAAAATAAATGCATATATAAATATAAAGTGGAAAGCTAATTAGTTGTACAATTTTTATAGGGATCACAGTGAATGGTTGATTGATGTTCTTCTACCACAAGGTAAGAGAGGTATTTTAAGGGTAGGTACAAACTGATGATAATTGTACAACCCTATGCTTACTGATATTTCTGCATACTGTATTACTTGAAATGCTTCATTCTATTCTAAATAATTTTAAAAGAGTTTTCAAGTAGTTTGTATTTAATACTGCTTAATGTTCTTCAAGTACTATGAAAAATTCACTAATCCTCTATCTGAAATAGCACGCAACTCATTGAGGAAACAGAGACAACTGAACAAATTTTCAAAACTTGAATCATCCACAGTTAGGGCCAAGGTTTTTAAAAGTATTTGTCCCACACTGGTGTCCAAAAAAAAGGGGCTAGTTCTTTCAATATCCTGGGTCTGATCTGAAAGCTCTTAAAGCTTCTGGAAAATCTGTTCTATGAACAGAAGGCTGTAAAGAATATCAGAAGAGGATATAAAACATTTTTCAGTGATCTGACCGTTGATCCAGTCATTGTCCTTTGGCCAGTGAGAGAGCTTGATATTCTGTTACCTACCAGACAAATGCAGACAAAGCTTGTTGACAGACTAATCAGAATTTCCTGGGTTTACAAGGACAGTCACATACTCTCTAAAATAACCCTTTCAAGGACAGAATAAAGATACTCCTCCTTGTTGTTCTGCAAACTGAAAATTCTTAGGCAGTGGAGATTTTTTAACTGTTTAATTTTAATTGAAATCTAATCCTGATTAAGACTGTTTTCTTCACTTAAGGGAAACAGTTCTTTTTACTCAGCCACATATATTTACTGAATCAGATGTAGCCAGGGCAACTGACTGAATAGCTACTGCTTACAGATTGAATCTGCAACATTTCACTATGGAGCTATGGGCCAGAGGCATAGTGGCTGTTCATTCTACACTGTTCATTCATATTCACTAATCCCTCATCTTAAGAGCTTTCACAGGCCTGTCTGTGAGGCTAAAGCAGAAGGTGGATGGGATGCACAGGCAGAAGGTGGGTGGGATGCAGAGCACACCACACTTAATGCACCAAGGCTGTTTTTTTCATTTCAATGTAGAAATAGCCAGTAGGCCTAAATATACAGTGTCCTTCCTCACGCACTCTCACAGGCTTAGAGGTTTCATTAATATCTGGAAACAGAAGTTTAGTCTCAGAGCCTTCCTTGCAGCAAGTCCGTTTTCCCATGGCTGCCATAGTTTAACTGAAGGATCATCATTCTGTGTTGATGTTTTGTATGCCTTCCCCTTACAGCTGAAATTTCTGCTATATGTCAGAAGAAGGTAAGATCGAGTCATTTTTGTGATGGGGCATGATTTGATGTTGTGTGTAGTGTCATTCCATTACTATGTGGTGCTCTTTTTTGTACCATTCCAAGTTTTCACAATTTATCCATGAATGCATTTGTTGGTTGGTGGGATGATTTAGCAGCAAGGTTTCTTTTTGTTAAAACTGCTGATGTTTGATTTGAGTTGTAGGTTCTTGCTGAAGTGGCAATTAGTAAAGAAATTCAATTATGCGGTTGAGCTCCATTTTTATTCTGTAACTGCTTATGAAGGGGATAGAGCAGGAGATTAATTTTTAATCTAAGCGTTTATATCTTCTTGTCTCCTTGAAGGTCTGGATTAATCCTAAATTAGACAAAAATCCCTCTGTAAACTGCATATCCTTCAAAATATTTGGAGGGTATATGTGCTGTGCTTGGCTCTGAAAAGATTGCTGACAAAAAGAATCTGCTTGCAATACATACCAACTAGTGTGTTTTAATAACGTTTTAATAATGAGGAATATAGTGTATAGCATGTTCTAGATATTATGTGATAAAGAAAGCTTTTATGTTGGTCCAGACCGACAGGTGGCAAAAATAAAGATAGCACATATTTTGGAGGCTTGGATAGTTATCTATGACAAGGCCGGTCCTTACACAGCAAAAACTGATGTGACACTGTAGATAACCTCCTAAGGATCTGCCTGTTGCTACACATAATTTAAAAGACATCCTGAAGTATAAGTAGTATATATGTATGTATATATATATATTAAAAAATATGTATATGTAAGAGAGCTACTGTAAATTTTAGAGGATTGCTCCAAGCCAGGAAGTACAGATTGATGACTTAAATATTGGTATGGTCTACTCCAAAAGAAGAGCAACTTGGACATGTAAGTCTAAGCCTAGCATTTAGGCCTGAGCTTATCTTTCTGGAAGTTCAGTGACACTTCATATCAGGAGTTTTCACACAGTTGTGCTTATATATTGTGATTTTTGAAATGAACACTTGACCCAGTTGCCTATTGCTGACTTTCATCTTGTTTTTGTTTCCACTTCCCGATACTTGTGGCCTGATAAAATCTCTTTTATTTTCTAGAACTGTAGTTCACATGTCAGAAGAGCTGTCGTCACATGCTTCTCAGCAGGCTGCTGTGGCCGCCATGGCAACCGGCCAGTGCGCTATTGCAAAAGATGCCACTCAAATCATCACAGCAGTGAAGTTGGGGCAGCCGCAGAGACCCATCTTTATCAGACCTCGCCACCCCCTATCAATACGCGGGAGTGTGGGGCAGAGGAACTTGTGTGTACTGTGGAAGCTGTGATCAGGTAATATGGCAGCTTACGGGGCAGCAATATGTAAAGCAGGATCAGGCTTTTGTGGAAATATTGCCTGCAGATCTTGTGTAAGTTGTTTTTAGTTTTACTGGGATAAGTTCAGAGCAGGGGCACTGGACTCCTGCTGCTATCGCAGCGTACCTATCAGCTCTGAGTGTCCTCCTGGAAGAAGTCAGCCTTGAATCCTAGAATTTGATGGTTTTTTATTACTGCTCTTAGGAAAATGATGACATCAGATGCCTTAACCTGTAGTTATTCTTGATCAAATACCTGTGTCCAGTGCAGGAAAGCTGCATTCACTGCCCACAAACTTGTTTTATAGCTTGCTGAAGGAAGCAGAGTTTCATGCCGAGCAGAGGGAGTATGAACTCAACCGCAGGAGACAGATGGGCCTCTCTTCTTCCCATCACTCCTTGGACAACACAGACTTTGATAATAAAGATGATGACAAGCATGACCAACGCCTCCTGAGCCAGTTTGGAATCTGGTTCTTGGTGGAAATTTCTTGCTTTCTTCTCCCCCTCCTTTACTTCCCCTCTCTTTTTCTTTTCGAACCTTCACTTTTTCTCTTCTTTTCTTTTTTTTTTTTTTTTTTTTTTTTTTTTTTCCCCCCCCCCACTTCTTGGCTTTTTGATTTGTAAGCAAAGAGGAGTACTGTGCAGCTGTCAGACTTGGAGATTTCAGAATTAGTTTGGGTGGAGCTGCTGACTGCCTCTGAGTCCTGTATAGAGTGTATAACAAAATTACTCATTCTCTCAGGTTTTTTTATTGACCTTCTGTATGCCATCGTCTTCTGCTCAGGTGCCCCCTGTTGAGTGCCATTATTTTAACCTTAAAAGGCAATCCCCTACAGATCCATCTTTTACCTTCTGTCTTTGAACATCACTCTCTGGAATCTCAGCTTTCTCTCTTACCTCTGAATAGGCTGGAGGAGTCTTAGTGCTTTTCCTTCCTGCCTTCAGACTGGTCTAGCTGGCTCACTCTCAGTCATTGTACTCCCAACTAATTGATCCGGTGAGGGTTGACAGATTGAAGCCCTGCTTGTTCTACCCCTCACAGCAGTTAGCAGAAATTATTAAAAAATAGCAGGGCTGCTGCTGGCTAGTTCATGAGCAGGCCAGGCTAGAGCCCAATAGATCCTCAAAAATCGGATTCTGCAATTTTCATTAAGGAGAATTCTCCTTCTTAGCATCTTTCCAGTTCACTTGGAGCTCTCAGTCTCTCTCCTCCTCAGTCACCCAGTGGCAAGTGGGAAATAGTGGGACCCCTCATCTGTTGTCTAAGCAGAGATAGGGACAGCAGGGTGGCAAGTCTAGAATCCCATAATGCCAACAAAGTTGCTCTGTTGTTCAAGTGACTACATCAAGTAAGCTTGATATTCTCTTGATATCTTGTGGGTTTTGTTGTTTAATGTTGTTTTAGACTTAAAGCCTTTTCTTTATTTATCTTTATTGTGCCATACTCATCTATTCTGTTTCAAATGATGTTTTATAAAGACTGAAGGCCTACATTTCCAGAAGTAGAATTGAAGTGAGAACAGAAAGGTTTTGTTATATTGTGCGTGCCTCATCCTTGACATTGAAAGTCTTATCTTTCTCTGATAGGGAGGAGGAGTTCATTGGCTTCATTCTGTTCCTATAAAATCTCTTGATCTCTCTGTAGTGAGTATTGGCAGAGATGACAGCACAGATTGTGAGAGATAGTGGGTTGCTGTTTTCTTTCATAAAATAAATAGCTTTCATCTAGAAACTGGACAGAACTCAAGAGTTCCTATTAAAAAGGTTGCCATCTAGTGCTGCCTTTGAGTTAACACTCAACTGAGACAAGCACTAGGAGGCAAACACCTTAACTTCAACCTGCAATGACATACAACAGTGAAAACTACTTTGAATTGTCAAGAGTGTCATTAGCTGCCTCATCCCAATTAAAAACATGGAGGAAAAACACTTGTAAGATGAGTTCCGATCTCCTCTGGGAAGCAATACTGTCAGGTGTTTGTCCAGATACCACATGAACTTTTCTCCGTTGTTCACTCATGCAAGACAGCAGTCATTGGTTTCAGGTTGCCAAGTACAGCTTTCACTTGGATGTGGCAACAAACAGCTGATGGGTGATTAAAGGAGCTTCTTAAATGTCCTGTCGTATGTTATTTTCCATTCTTTGGATTCAGTGCAACAACATCACTTGAAACTTTTGTCCCAAGAAGATACCTAGAGCTCAAACAGCAGGTGGTAAAGGGCTTAGCAGCTTGCTGGTCTGTGAAATGGGGTATAGAATTGGTCTCAGATTTGGATGGTTTTACAGTGCAGACATTGTTTTAGAAAAAGAGCTTGGAGAAGGGGAGAAGAACATTATTATGTGAGAAATTTTGAGGACTTAAAACTCATATTCCCACCCCAAATAAGGACAAAAAGTCAAGATTGAAAAGTTTTTGAAAAACAAAGATCACTTAATATAATAAGTAGACATCTTCTTTCAGACTTCTTGAAAGTCTTCATTTAGTTTGTCTCTTTATCTTGTACATTTTATATATATGTGTACATGTGTATCATATATTTTGCTAGGCATTACATTACCTTTTGAAATGAAAAGTAATTTTAAAGTTCAAACCAAAATGTTTCAGTTTGTCAAAGCCTTCTGTATTGACATTTTCATTGTTGAAACTAAAACAAAAAAACCCCAACTTACTTAAAACCGGTTGGCATATTTGTCTTTTATGTAATCTGCATCATCGTATCTCTGACAATATGTAAATTATAGTAGACAAACAATTTGATACATTTAATTCTAGAAATGAAACTTGATTTGTGTTTGTCTTCCAGGTGAGCCTTTGTACTCCCAGTGAAAATACACCCACGGAGAGTTTAGCAAGGCTGGTTAGCATGGTATTCCAGTGGTTTCATTCTACAGCTTACATGGTGGATGATGAAGTTGGTAGCCTGGTTGAAAAGCTCAAACCCCAGTTTGTTACTAAGTGGTTGAAGACTGTTTGTGATGTCCGGTTTGATGTCATGGTTATGTGTCTCCTTCCTAAACCAATGGAGTTTGCCAGGGTAAGAATAATTTATCTGAAGGTTCCACTGCCAACTATACCACATGTGCTTGTTGTAAGACTCATTTTGTGACTCTTTTATATAAAATTCCCAGAGGACCTGTTGGTTTTATTTCCTAAAATTAAGTGGCTAGTCTAGGAAGGGCCATAAAGATTTGATATTACATATTACATCTTTGGGAATGAAATGTGCATCCATGACTTTTTTCTGATCTGTTGTATGAGATTTGCTGTATGTGTGCAGACCACCATGTGTATGTGTCTTTCTCTGAACCATTACTCCGAAGATACACCTGGCTGTGGGAGGATTGGAGGGCGGTGGAGGGCAGTTGAGGGGTGGATGGGTGCATTGAATATTAGAACTGAAGAAAAGCCATCAGGGCTTTGAGACTGAAGAGGAAAGGAAGGACTGACCATCATGCTGTAATCTGTTATGAATCTTTTTGTCTTGGATCCAGCCCCTTTTTTCAGTTTTATTACCTTCACTGCAATACTTAAGTTTAGACTGACCCCTTGCAAGGGTTCGCTAGAACATGAAGACAAACAGCCGTGAAATTAGCTGTGATGAATGGAGAAAAAATAGTTCATTGGCTGAGATTACCAGTAGTTGCTGCCAAAACAGCAGTCCTCTCTAGAGCCATTAGTCAGGAACAGCTAATGTGAGCCAAGGTCAGTTAGAATAATTAATCTCTGTAGACCAGTTACTCATTTACTTAGAAGTATATTTTTTTGGCTTCTATCACTTAAAACCTTCCCTCAGAGTTAAAAAAAAAAACAAAACAACAAAACAGCCACAGAAGAACACCTGGCACAGACCAAAATTTTCAAAATAAGGACACAATACTTTGCAAGTTGCCCAGAGCAAATAATTGAAGGTGCATATTTGACCAAACAAATCTGTCCCTTGTTGAGAATTGTAAATGAGAGATTACTCTGCATCATGGCCTGGAAGTGAGCAAACTTCATCTAACTCTTGGATAGTGCTTTTGTATAGTGTGAATCAGAGGAGAGAGATAAAAACCAGTGCAGTCCCCATGACTGAATTCTAAACCCAGGCTGGAAGGCACTGATCATCACCCTCCACAATGTCCTGGCTGCAACACACTGAGAAAATTTATGGAGCTGAGTAGATTACATTAGAAGTTCATCAGTATGATTCCTGGAAATGCCCACAGGTTGGTGGATACTGGGACAAATCGTGTAGTGCTGTGACCCAATTAAAAGAAGGGCTGAATCGAATCCTTTGCTTGATTCCATACAATGTGATAAACCAGCCAGTGTGGGAATGTATCATGCCGGAGTGGTTGGAAGCTATAAGAACAGAAGTGCCTGATAATCAACTGAAAGAGTTCCGGGAAGTGTTGAGGTACGTAGAACCATTTTATTGTTGGCATATGTTAATTGTTGACAGTTTTAGCACAGTAAGATGGTGACAACAAATAAAAATGCCTGTGTGCAATAGACAGGAGTGAATGAATGCTTCTGAATTTTTTACAGCTTATATTTATACTAAAGCACTTAAGCTTTGGGAAGTTTCTTTTTATTGCTCCTGGTATCCTCCAATTTAATCAAGCACCAACAACATGGATGATGCTTTGCTGTGGGCAAGGCACATATTCAGTGATTTCCTGCAACATGGTGGAAGAAACATCTTTCTCCTCCTGGTCAGCTGTTGATAAGAAGTGGTGGGGATTAGGGGAGCTGGCACTGGGAGTGTGAAGATTTGTATTGATTTAGCCAATATCTTCCCCCATTGAGCAAAGAAAACACCAGAATAAGAACAGTGGCTGTCTTGAGTCATAATTTCATCTCTGGTGTATGATTTGACAATAGAATCTCACATTACATTTTAACTGATGAAGAGGCTCTGAAACTGACTGTAAGCTTCTATATGTAGGTATTGATCTAAACTTTTAAATGTAAACATGTAATGGAGCAGTGGTAAGATGAGAAATTTTCCAATTTTTACATTGGATTTTGAAAAAGATATTGCTATCAAATGAAATTGGGCATGATAGGAGATATTGATGCAAATTCTTTGGTGCATCACCAAATTCCATACAGTCAGGAAACATGGTTCAGCAACCTAGCTCAACTCCCATGGAGGGTGAGGATGCAAGTAAGATTAAAGAAGCATCATCAGTGTTGGTAGTGAGTATCATTTCTGCCAGTTTTCTGTTACATCTCACACAGTGTATGCCATGGTAACTCAGTGATGCTATGTTTTTGTTCTACTTTTCAGCAAAATGTTTGACACTGAACTTTGCCCTCTCCCTTTCTCTATGGAGGAGATGTTTGGCTTCATTAGCTGTCGATTCACAGGGTATCCATCCTCTGTGCAAGAGCAAGCATTGCTTTGGCTACATGTAAGTGTCCTCTCCTGACAAGTTGTGCTGAAGCACCTTATGATTTTGGGGGGGAAAAAAAAAAAAAAAAAAAAAAAGATGGTTGTTATACAGATCTTGGGAAGCTTTATGTTACTAGCACATCATGGGCAGTATAGCAAAGGCCTGGAAATTCCTTTTACATTTGAATGTCAGTTATGTCTTTAGGGATGTTCAGCTGTCCAGCCTTTCACCAGCAGTAGTTTTTAGTCTCCACGGAATTTGGTCTGTAGATCCCAAAATTAATTCCAGACTCCAGAGCAGCTGTAGTTGTTCCTGCCTATGAACAACTAGGTTAGACTAGCTCTGTGTCCATCAAGCTTTCTGCTACTCTAGTCCTTTTGTGCTATATTTGTCCACAAAGCTTGCATTCACCCAGTGTTCATATTCAAAAGCTACAGGGGACAATCGTGTCAGTTGAGGGCAGTGAATTCAAAAGGGTATAACATTTTCCACAGCACCTCAGAATAATACCTGTACTCATTGCTTCTTTCCTGCTGAGGGTTATTTTGGTTATGCTTCTGCAAAGACCAGTTTTCCTGATGACTGTAGCAATTTTCAGGTATGCAGAGCTTTCAAGTAAAGTATGATTTTATTTTATTTTTTTAAGATTTTTCTTGACCTAATAACAGTTAATGACAAGTACAAATGAACTAATATTTGTCTGAGTGTTGGTGACAAAACAGATGATGAATTTTCCCTCAATGATTTGCAGATAACCATCCTGTCACTCTGTTGACACTGGTATGCTACCATTCTGACTCGATTCTTAGAATAAATACAAGAATTCAGCTTAAAATAATAATAAATACAGTAAACAGTTATTCATTCAAATATTGGTAATACTTCTGGTTTACAAAAATATTTTTGTGGAACAACTTCACACTCCTGTGTGCTTGTGCATAAAAGTGATGTCAAGGCACACCAAGCAGATGCCAACAAATAATTTGTAATATTTTTGTTTCCCAGTTCTCTTTTGCCTTGATTCTGATAGAAATCTAAGCTTGCAGCTCACCTCATTGGATCTCAGAATTAAATGCATGGAACTTGCTGAACTGAGGATTATATGATAAAGGTGCTTATAAAGTAGCTGGAATTTTTGATCAATCTTGAAACTTATGCTTTTTTCTTCATTGTCTTTCTTCAGGTGTTATCTGAACTGGACATTGTTGTTCCTCTTCAGTTACTAATCAGCATGTTTTCTGATGGAGTTAATTCTGTAAAAGAGTTAGCAAATCAAAGAAAATCGAGAGTCAGTGAACTATCAGGAAATCTTGCAGCTCGGAGGGTAACTGTTATTTATCCTGCCTATTTTTTTTTCTTAGAAGAGTTCTAATAGAATGCTTGTAAAAAAATTTAAAAGTCATCTTTTGATATAGCAGCATTTGATTTGAAACACTGTATTTTTGAACGTGGAAGAAAATTGAAAATTGCCATGACTTCTTCAATTAATACCACTCTATCACATGGTCAGTGTAAAGTTTGGAATGTTCTTGGTATCTTTTCCAATCATTTTCATTCTCTGCACCTTCTATTGATAACTGTCAACATCAAACAAGTTGGACACTGCAAAAATGTGCTGTTAACTTCAGAAAGTGCAGTTAGCTCGACGTGACTTAGCTGAAAAAGTAAAATCACTGAACAGAATTAGTTCTATTCTAACTCAAACTAGGACATAAACTAAGCAGAAAGAGTGGACAAACTTACTGTCTGGTCTTTCAGACCATAGCTGGCCTAAAAATAGACATCCTGTGTCATCTAGCTGTGTATCTATGTACCTGCAGTCCTTCGAGGTTCTGGAGTTGGTTTAGTTGGCTTACTGTGGTGTGGACGTAAATGAATGCAGACATGCACATTGCATTACTTTTGTGTCTATTTAATTTCCAGTTACCTGTATCCTTGGTTAATCTTAGTTGCACTGTTCTCTTGAAACAGCCTCCTTTACTAGCCTTCTATTACTGAAGTTCATGTCCCTGGATCATGTACATCATTGTAACCTGCTGGCCACTTTGCTGCCTGCATCAATTTTCTCTTCAGTTTATGATGTTAAAATTCCTCATTAGGAATAAGATAATGGAGTCGGCCACTTAGCTTAAAAGAATGTATGCAGAGTATGATTCCCGTACTTCTGTTACATTTTATTATTTAATAACATTAAGGGACGTGTGTAGGCTTTGCAAAAAAAGCTGCAGAAGGGAATAGTAAAGCTGTCAAAGTTCTTGCCATTTTCTGCAGTTTCACCTAGAATAAGATTGGTTAAATGCATAGCAGTCATTTGGGCATGTTGATTCTTTATGTCTTCAGGTAAGCGTTGCTTCTGACCCTGGACGCAGAGTTCAGCACAACATGCTAAGTCCTTTCCCAAGCCCCTTCCAGAGCCCATTTCGGAGTCCAATACGTAGTCCTTTTCACAGCCCTTTCAAGAACTTTGGGCAGCCCAGTGGAAAGACAATTGATTTTGACTGTGAAGATGATGAAATGAACCTTAATTGCTTCATTTTGATGTTTGATCTCATCTTGAAGCAGGTACTCACAGAAGAAAAACACACTGAGGGGACACTGAAGTTCTGTAGTAATTTTTGACTCTCCTTTAATCCTCTGTTGAATCCCTTTCTGCTAAGGGACATGAAGTATAAGACATTTAAATTGCTCCACAGCTGTCATCTGCCTTCACCTGCGTAGGTGTTCATGCTCAAAGAAGAGAGGTTAGATACCTCCACATTTAAGTTAGCTCATATGAGTAAAAGGAACTTCTCCTTGGAGATCTGTTTATTTCTACAGACTAGATGCAGAGGCTTGTTGTAGGCTTAGATTAGATGTATAATATTTGGATTGCTGAATTTGTACATTATAAATCCAAGGCCAAGTGTTTTGGATAGCTATCTCCAGGTAAAAATCATGGGTCCTGTGCTTGAAATTGTTTACTGTAACTGAGCTTGGGCCTCAACACCAGTGGCAGTTTAGAATTGAGAGTTCCAATTTATCTCAAACTCTTCCCAGTACGCTAGCAGAAATGTAGGAAGAAGCAGAATAGTTAGTCCTCTGGCTTTTAAATAAAGAATAAATCTTTATTCTTCTCGCTCTCTTACAGATGGAACTCCAGGATGATGGTGTCACTTTGGGCTTAGAGAACAGCATTTCAAAAGATATAATATCCATCATAAACAATGTTTTCCAGGCACCCTGGGGTGGTTCTCACACCTGTCAGAAAGATGAAAAAGCAGTTGAATGTGGTCTGTGTCAGTCTAGCATTCTCTGTTACCAACTGGGTTTTGAGCTGCTGGAACAGCTTGCTCCAAAAGAAGAAATCAGGCTTGTTGTAAGTAGAGCAGGAAAGGGCCTCTATTATTGGTGTGCTGAACATTTTCTTAATTGTTCTCTTTACATTGTGCACAAGAGAGCAAAGCTGTGCTGACCTTTGTCATAGAGGATTTGGGAGGTTAAAGCAAAATGCCATTGAACTGTAAAATTTCTGGAGTTTGAAAAGAACCCAGGGAAGATGACAGTATTCATCCAATATGAACTCTTCAGCAACACTGAAGTGCTGCTTCACTTTGGAAGGACACTCCTATGATACTGTGCCTTAAATTTCATCATCTTTTAAAAGCTAAGAGAGAATATTTTGAAATAATTAATGATTTTAAGTGAATCAGTTGTTAATTAAGCAAGACTTATTTGGTGCTTCAATGTTGAAAATGCTGGGCACTGTTGAAAATCAGAATATACTTCAAGTTGTGCATCCAACTTTATCAAACACAGATACGTACTCCCAATGACTCCCTAGTCATCATTAAAGCCCTCTGTAGCTTTACAGAAGAATTGAAGCATTACCTGTCATGCTATGAATTTATTTTAAGCTGTCTGTTATACGTAACTGTTCCTTCTGGTAGTTAAGACAACAGCATTGTTCCCCTTATTCTGAGTGCTCATTTGCTGTGGCATGGTAGTAGCAGGATGTTTATTAGTAATTTTTTTTAATGGTGGGCACAGTGATGCCTTTTGATATGTAAAAGTTTCAGAATTCCATTTGGATGTGTATGCTAATAGTAGGTATTGTGCATGTGGTGTTCAGTAACTTATGCTAGAAAAATCATCTTGGGCTTTTTCAGTTCAGATTCTCACCTCAACTGAAAAGTAGCAAGTGGTGCAATCTTTTGAGTGCTGGGGCTTGGTACCATTTCTAGGATCCACCATGTGATTTATAACATAACGGTCACAATGGCAACCTGCAATCCTGAGCTCCTGGCCACAGGCAGAAGTAACACTAGCCTGGTCCTTCTTGCAGTGTTAAAGTGACTGAGGTAGCTCCTGACTCTAGGCCTGTAACTCTACAGTAATGTAGGAAACATGCCCTGCTCCTGTTGAATGAAACTACAGCCCTGTGATTGGATCTGCCTCAGCTCCAGTATGGATATGCAGCTTCCGTTAAGTGTTATCACTTAAAACCATGCTTTGAAACATGGTCTTCTTATCGGTATGTGTTTGCTGATGCAGAATTTTAGATATGTAAATGATTTGAATGCACAAGTGGAACTAGACAGTGTCTGCCTCATTTGAGCTCAGCTTATCACACCAAATGTAACTTAAACAGCAGGATATGGCTTTATGTATTCGGATAACATCAACAAATGAATTTAACTTATTATATTCTTAAAGGAGCCCACAGATAACCTCGAGGATAGCCTTCTGTATACTAGACCTGAGTTTATTATAGGAACTGAAGGAGAGGAGGAAGACAAATTGGCACCAAAACATGGACAAAACCCAGGAAATCACACAGAGACCACAGAAAGTGCTGGTAGGTGCCGGGTGAGAAGTTTGAGTATTTCAGTAAGGCTTTAGAGGAAATGCTTCTACTCATACAGAATACAAGGTTCTGAAGCAGTCTCTCAAGTCCAGCAATGCACAGTCACTTCTTTCTCATGCATTTAATTCTTTCAACATATTAATTAAATAGGAAGGCTGTATTTAAGTTAATAGCAACTGTGACTGTCTCTCAAAAAATATCTTAGAAGAAATCTTGGTTTTTTGAACATAAAGTAGCAAGAACATGACATGCTGAATTCCATCCTGTTGTAACTTTACTGACTGCAGTGTTACTGTGGCTAGAATTAATTTATCTCTCATCACTTTGACATTCTTTAGTTTCATTCTGAATCCACAAATGAGAGAATTTTAATAACATTTTATGTAAATTAAATTTTTTAACAGCGATAAAGAATGACACAGAAAGAAAATTTTCTTATCAGCAACTTCCAGTTACCTTGAAGCTCATATACACTATATTGCAGGTAACATTGATAACTTGTTTGTTTAGTTTGAATTTTTGGTTAAGTGGTGTCATTGTGTTGAGAGTAGTATATCTGTTTACACAGGAAATGTCAAGGTTTGAAGAGCCAGACATTCTTTTTAACATGCTGAACTGTCTGAAGATCCTGTGCCTTCATGGGGAATGCCTGTATATAGCAAAAAAGGACCATCCACAATTCCTTGCCTATATTCAAGATCACATGCTGATTGCAAGGTAGGTTTTTATTGCACATTTTGTCTTCACGTTTTATTGGTTCTCCATCTATGCATTCATTGTTGGCATCAAAGAATTTGCAGGTTTAGTAAGGAAAATTAACAAAGGGTGATAGGGAAGTGTGGAAAGTTTAAGTAACTGTAATGCAGGTACCCTGCATTGTCCATCATGGCTACTCTGTCATGCACCACTTGTTTTGCAGTGAGTCAGAGCTTCTCATATTGAATAATAGCATTGTCAGAGTGAATTGGATTGAAGTCTGTGCATTTTAAGATTTTATTTGGATAAAAGGACTTTGCAAAAAACTCACTGAATAAACATCAGCATCTGATGGTTGAAAGAGTGTGTTCATGAGTGCTTACCACTGCTCTGTATCAATTTCATGGAGCATCTCTGGAGATTGTAGGGTTTTAGCAGACTAGAGAATCTGTCCTAAATCTAAATACCAGCAAACTGTGAACACTCAACATCTTAGTTATTCATGGATGCACCTGATCCATGGTGCCAAGACAGTTTGTGTGGCTTATGTGCTGAAGCTGGTCATGCTGAAATTGCTGATATATAGCACAGATTATGTTCCATGACAACTATGCCTTGAATTTTGCAAACTCTTGTTAATTCTGAAGTAAGAATATTTGAACCTGAGTTTTCAAGAAAAACTGCTGTAATTGAAGATTTGCAAGTAGCTCTGCTCTCCTACCTGCAACTCTGTAGTATTCACATAAATGCCCAGGATATCGGATAGAGGTTTGCATGAAAAGTGCATTCCCACCAACAATACAGTGTTGATATTTAGAAGAAATTAAGTCAAGTTTTTTTATAACTAGGCTTACTTTTTTCGGTCTTTACAGCTTATGGGGAGTTGTGAAGTCTGAGTTCTCTCAGCTTTCTTCCCTGGCAGTCCCACTTCTTCTTCATGCACTTTCACTTCCCCATGGAGCTGACATTTTCTGGACAGTCATAAACAGCAATTTCAACAGCAAAGATTGGAAGATGAGATTTGAAGCAGGTAAGTCTGAGAAATATACACTATTCACTCTTTGTTGCTTCACAGAAGAGGTGGAGCTTTCCCTGCTGTAAGGGAGGAGAACTATAATAGATTTTTATTTATTTATTTTGCTGCTTTGTGGAGTTTTGGAGATAGTCTGGTGCAAAACTATGGCATGAGAATGAAGGAAAATAAAGCAGAACATGAGATATTTTGGATAATCAGAATCAGAATTACAACACTTGGCAGCTATGTTCTGTTGTTACTTTCTCAAATGTGCAGGAGAGGTATATTAATCAGGAGATAAAGAATACATTGCCTAAATTAATATGCATATTTTCTTTGTCTGGGGGCATGGCTTCTACAGTGGAGAAGGTGGCTGTGTTGTGCAGATTTTTGGATATTCACTCTGTGACAAAAAACCACCTACTGAAGTACTCTTTGGCTCATGCATTCTGCTGTTTCCTGACTGCTGTGGAAGATGTCAACCCAGCAGTAGCTACAAGAGCTGGGCTATTACTTGACACCATAAAGAGGCCAGCTTTACAGGTAGGTTCATTATATGGGAAAGAATACATTCAAACAGGAATCTGTCTTTTCACCCAAACTTGAAAGCTGTTCAGACATACAGCATCACAGTTGCTGCTAACACCTCTTTGGGTATTAAGCAAGCCTAATAGGTCTCAGTAACCGGCATGCACAAAATAGCCAAGGGAAATGATACTGCCTTAGTGCCAGCTTAAAATCATGAAATCATGTAGGTTGGCAAAGATCATTGAGTCCACCTACAAAAGTCTTGATAACTGCAGAGGATTACTAATGCATTTGAACTGCTATCATAAAGATGTAAATGTTTTAAGTATTATTTTAAAGTTTATTGAGATGTTTCAATTTGTAAAAAAATACTTTTGTAATTGTTATGACACCCTGCTGAGCTGTCAGTATGAAAAATGTGTTAAAGAAAAACCAAACACGGTCTTGATCTTCAAGATTTACTTAAGTGTGGAATTTTAAGCATGTGAGAGATGCTGCCATTCAGAATTCTCATTATTAAAACTAAGCAGATAGGAAAGTGAATCAGAGCCTACATCTACAAGCAAGATAAAAGAAAACCAAAAATAACTAAAATATCATAGTATACAATTCAATTTTAGTTCTCTGGAGAATAGAATGAATATGTATTTTTTTACAAAGTTCAGTGTTACTGCCTATAAAAAGCTGTTAATGCGTACTAATTTTATTCCATATAATGCCTTTTCAAAATAGTTTTCGGAGAAATTTAATTCACTGAGTTTACTGAGACGCAGTTACCAGTATACTGCACTTTCATATTCAACGTGTGGGTTTTCTTCTCAAACGTAGTCCTGACAATGCATTCAAATTTTTAGTGCAGATAAAATACAGAAGCATTTTGAGGCAAAGTGCTTCTGATACACCTCACCACATAATCTTTCTTCCTTTATTTGGGCTTGATGATTCATTCTTTCTATAATTAAGGGCTTGGTTCAGTTGCTTAAATATAATGTTTTTCTCAGGCAGAGGTGTGTGAAGAGAATACTTTGATTGTGTAACAAATGTGCAGTAGGACAGAACTTTGTATTCCTAAAAACCTTAGCAAATTCTATATTCTAAATATGCTGTTCATTTATCTCCTTCCTTCCCTTACTTTTCCATTGATACCCGTAGCATTAGTTCTGATTTAAAGGACTTGGTAGGAAAAAGGAGCTAAACCTATTAACAAGAGAAGTTGTGAGCTTCACTTTAAAAAAAATGCTTCCAGTTTTCACATCTCAGTTCCCTGGTGTGTTTTGTGTTGGTTTTTTCCTTTTACAGGGTCTCTGCCTCTGCCTCGATTTCCAGTTTGACACAGTTGTCAAGGACAGGCCCACAATTCTTAGTAAGCTTTTGCTACTTCATTTTCTAAAAGCGGATATTCCAGCTTTGAGCTGGGAGTTCTTTGTGAATCGCTTTGAGACCCTATCTCTGGAAGCACAGCTTCATCTGGACTGCAACAAAGAATTCCCTTTCCCAACAAGTAAGCAGAGTCCAAATCAATCTGATTACCTTTTATCAGCTTCTGGAATTTCAGCTGCCTACAAGGGTCTGAGAGAGATGTAGGTCTCACCTGTATAAATTCTCTGAAATTGAGTCATCTTCCAGGCCAAAAGAGAATAATTTGAAGTGAGCATTTTTTAATTGTGCAAATACAGATTAGGCTATATTCTGTTGGACCTTTGGGTGTCATGTTTTATTCTCACTAGGATGTGATTGCCAGCCATGGTTGAAATGCAGTCTGGTTCTATGATCAGCTGCAACTTGCATTAACCCACTTGTTCTTTTGTGGATGTTCTTACGCTATCACCATTGCTATTCTGAAAGGCCTAGGTCATGCATGACTCCGTTATGTAGTGGTCTGTACAAAGAGATCCCTAGGAGCTGTATGACCCTCAACAAACATTATGTGTGGGGCACAGCACGAGAGGTACAGGGACTCTTAGAGCTGGTGCACAGTTAACTATTCCTGCAGTGACAAATGCTTGTAAATGTTAGTCCTGTTCATATGTTTGGGTTTTTTTTTTTTTTTTTTATTATGAGATAGGATGTCTCCTTCCATTCACTAAGGGGCACTAAAAAGTAATTTTTGTGTGATTGTTTAACATGATGAGTAATTGAAAACTTCCTTACCCAAGTGGTGGCCCATGAGGCAGATCTATTTCCACGTGATTTGCTTGGAGAAGGTGGGCACAGTGTGTATTCCATCAGCAGCCTAATGCCTCCTCCTACACTTGCATGGAGCCCAGTGCCTAAAAAGGCAAAAAGCCCAGGTCCTGCTCCTGCATCCATACGGGAGATGGGTGGAACTGCAAACACTTTCTCCTTCGTACGTGAGTAGCTTGACCCAAAGCTGAGAACTGCTGCTGTGGCCTGAGGAGGGAATCTCAATGCTAGTTTCTAGCACCTCTGGCTGCAAATATACGGTCACATCTTTAAATGTGAATATTTGGGAGTGATTTAAAATTCTAATATGCAAAAGATATTTTTCATGTTTCTTTTTAACCTTTCTCTTTGCCTTTTCGAAGACATAAATGGTGTGAAGAATGGGCTCACCAGCTTTAGTCGCTCAGATAATTATACCCAAAGGGTTTGAATGCACCATAAACATGACTACAGAAAAATATTGGTGACCCCATTAAGACCTGCAGTGATACTGCTGGTAACACCACTGTAAACGCATAATCACACTCACAGATTTTTTGGAGGTGCTGGTCAAATCCAGAATGATAGGTGTAGGCAGGACAGGAGCTCAGTGAGGCAAAGCTAGAGGTCATGTTTGGGTATGAGTGCACAAAATGTGATGTGTACTCCTAAGATTTCTGCCATTTTAAATAGAGGCCATCTCATATTCCCTTAGCCTGAAATTCAGGTTTTGATTTCAAGAACCTGTTTTGGTCCAATCTCTAAAGAAAGAAGTAACAGCCTAATTTTTTTAAACACAGTTATGCCATTTGGGGTTTTACGGATTTTGGAATGAGAGCATGCAAATGAGTACCTTGCAGATGGACCCCTTGAGCCCATATAAAGCTTTTTTGACCTGAGTGGGATCTGGGGCCCAGTTGCATGTGGCACTTGGCAGCATTAGGGCCTCACCATGCTGTGGAATGAATCCTAACTTGGTCAATTGCATTTGCAAAGCTATCACTGCTGTCCGGACAAATGTCGCCAACCTCAGTGATGCAGCAATGTGGAAGATCAAGAGGGCTCGTTTCGCACGTAATCGTCAGAAGAGTGTGCGCTCCCTGAGGGACAGTGTGAAGGGACCAATGGAGTCAAAGAGAGCGCTCTCCCTTCCAGAAACCTTAACCACCAAAATTCGTTGAGTATCTGTTTATATTTTTGTGACGCACCTGTATCTTCTCCCTTAGGATCGTATCCTACTGCTGGGTACACATTGCATTTGTCAATATTTATCCAATTGGGATAGCAAATTTAGTTTTCTGACTGATCTGGGCATTATTCAGATAATGACAAGTTAGTGAGTTTGACAAAGAACATAGACAAACATTATGTCTGTGCTGCATTTGTTTCAAAAGCCAGAACTAATGCTCCAAGACCAGTTTGTGGCTAGATCTTTATTTTAAATAATTTTTGCCTAATACACAGCAGTTATGTCTAAGATAGATTGTTTACAGAAAAATTCCTCTATTACTGATTTATTAGTTGTAATTATTAATCATTGTATGCAGCATATGTTAGACATCATAAAAACAATTGCTAATGTCTCAAATGAGCCTTCGGATATCTCCAGAATTCCTTTTTTAAGAAGACAATCTCCACGCAGCACATTGTTCCTGCCAGCTTTGTTAGGAGGACCGAGGTGCTGGAGAACCATAGGCCTGTATGGAGCACTGTACAGATATCTTCCCAAGGAGAAATAAAGTTTACCCATTCCTATTTAGAGAATTTTACAAACACAGATTAGTCTTTATATTCAAATTAGACCTCTCACATTGCTCCTACCCATATAATAGGAATGGATAGGATGTTCAAACCTGGGTGCTGGTGAACTGTTAAAAGGTAATTTCTCCAAAACAAGCAACAGCATATTTTTGGGACTCTTAGGTAATCCTTCTTGACCAGTTTCTGATCCTGCATAGGGGCTCCTGTCTGGTGAATCTTGTACCAGCAAAACTGAACGATGGAGAAAACTAGAGTTATAGAACATGGTGCACAAAATCTGTAGGGCACAGAAGTGATGTGTCAAACAGTTAAACTCACTGCCTGACAACACTGCATGAGTAAGTGAACATAAATATGCTAGCAGTGAATATATCCTGAAATATGACAGTATTACCTTTTTAAACAGAGTTGCTCTTGTTGTTTTTATTTTTTTTTTTTTAAGCTGTGAGCTTGACCAGACACGAGCAGTCTGCTCCAGCACTTGGAGGAACGCCAGAGCAAACACCAGGTGCGTTTGACCGGGGGGGTGTATTTTGATGGAACACGAAGGCACTAGCACTGGCTTTCTTGCTGGCTCATGAGATAAACTTAGGCGAGATGGAAATTGTCTAAAAGGCACAGTAAATCAGTCTCAGGAGGGTTCCAAAAGGTGTAAATCGAAGTTTTGCTCTTGATCTGTACTGAAAACTGCCCCCAGTTGTAAATAGTACCTCAGTGCTGGGAGGAGGTTATTCAGAGACAGTCTGCTATGCTGGCAGTGCCTCACCCTCCTGTGTTTCACTGCTCACAGGAACAAGCAAATCTTTAGTAGGCTGGCCCCATGAGTCACCTATGTTCAGCCTGATCTTTGACCTTCAGATTTTAGAGATGGCACACAGAATGCTTTTTGTCAGTACTGTAAATTACACTTGTCCCCTCCAAGTCCCTTACTTTATATTTACTGACATTTTGTAAAGATTTCACCCTTCTGTCAGGCATTTGTAGAATACCTAGCTCAGCAGGGTCCAAGTAATCATTAAATAATTCTGACTACTGACAGTTCTTGCTCTGAGTGAAGGTGTGAAGCTCTGTTCAGTGTCCTGCTGTATTGTTTTCAGTGAGGGTAAAGTATGAGAAATGAGATTTTAATGCTTCAGAAAGTGTAGTAATATTTCTGGAAAGTAAAATATCAGGAAAAGTCCTTGGAAGTGGCTGTTTACTAGTGTTAGTATGATGAAATACTGGAAAAATTGAGCATTTGATCACTGAGCTTCTAAATTATATTGTCAAGTAAGTGAAAGTAAAATAGGTTAATCTTTTCAGGTTTATTACTCCTTGAGTTCTGTTTGAAGAACCAGGATTTTAGACCCCTCTGTTTCCCCCCCACTTTGACTCATTTAATTATATCTCCTTTGTTTTACTGAAAATTTCACAACATATAATAGAGATGAAAATAAGTAGGGCTGAAGAAAAGAGTCTAGTATCATCTTTATGAATATGGTGTCTTTTTGATACAATTTCTTGGACAGTTTTAACCCAGTTATAATATGTAGAATGATTATTTGTCAGTTGATGTCCACAGAGCTGAAATTATTTTCTATATACATTTTTACCATGCTTTTGAAAATGGTACTTGTTATAGTTCTGATTTTAATTAATGCAGAATTTATTGTTTTCTTTTTGCATCTGAAGATTTTGGTCCAGCAAAAGCTTGAATAGAGAATTTTCATTTGAAAGAAAGTTACTGTACATAAAAAAAACTCAGTAAAAACTCTTTGAAATAAAAAACATTATATATTATGAAGGTCATGGTTTATTTTGACCAAAATGAAACCAGTAAAGGGATGTTATTCTTACTAGAAGTGATTCTGAAAGTTTCCCCCCTCTAGTTTAAATTTTCACCTGTCATAGAAATAGCAAACTTCTCCCACGCTCAGCAGAACAGCCAACTGAACAAAGCCCTTTGCTTACCCACCAATAAAATGTTACGTTTTCCTGGTGAAAAACCTAAGACACAGTTGCACCAGCAAGGGAATCCCTTGTCAGAATAGTATATTATATTGAGAATATAGGTAAATTAGAATATTAAATTTATTTTTTTTTTGCATTTGTTATGTAGCTATGATTTTACATAAAGCCTAAGGCATGTAAGAAACTTTATGAGACTAAGTGGATATTAGTTGCTGGCTAGTAACCCTAACACAGAAATGCAGGACCAATTTTAAGATTAATCTTTGAGCTAATCTTGCTTGTAGGGTCTGTCCTGTAAACTTCAACTCAAACTCTTCTTGCAAAAGTAGGGACTATGTCCAATAGTTGAAAGGACTTATCTTTGAAACTAAATCAAGTAGTTTGTTTTAAAATTTTTCTTCATACCATCTTGCTTTATCTTAATTATTTGCTGTTAGACAGATTTTTTTAACCAAGGATCAGGAAATACATCAGAATACATTTTAGTAACAATTAATTTTAATTGTTAACAGTTACAGTTTTTAATGAACAAACTAAAATGAATTGTGTAATAAAACCTTAAGTTTCAAGTATAGCCTCATTTGCCTTCCTTCTTTGTTTAATCGTTATTTGGTAAAATTTTCTCCATCTCTACCTTTGCTGTTTTGCACATCCTCCACGGGCAAAGACTAAAGTCCACTAATGTTTGCTGACAAAAGACTGAAAACAATGCCAGATGAGAATTTGGTGGCAGTGGGATTTGATTCTTCTTTAGTGTACAGATGTGAAGGAATAATAACACTGAATTTGGCAGAAACACACTGGGATGGGCTGAAAAGCAGCTCCGTTAAACATTGTAAAGCTGAGAATTGCAGTTTGGTGTACACAGGTGTTATTGTGCCCTTGATCCTAAGGCAACAGAGAAACAGTGCCCTCAGAAATGTGTTTCTGTCTCCTGTGATTTCATTGTGTGACTTTGGGCAGAAATGGAGCAATGAACTCTGGAAAAAAAATCGGATGTAATCAATCTGTTTACAGTCTTATCCAGTGTCTGATACCAATGTCTCTCTTGTACCAATAGGACAGCCCTCTCCAGAGAATGACAATACAATAAAAGACTTGCTGCCAGAAGATGCTGGGATTGATCACCAGACTGTCCACCAGCTCATTACTGTGCTAATGAAGTTCATGGCAAAGGACGAGAGCAGCGCCGAGTCGGACATCAGCAGTGCTAAAGCTTTCAACACAGTCAAGCGCCATCTGTACGTGCTGCTTGGTTATGATCAGCAGGAAGGATGCTTCATGATTGCACCACAAAAAATGCGTGTTTCCACCTGCTTCAATGCCTTTATTGCTGGAATAGCACAAGTAGGTGAAGGCACTTAATGCTTTTTGCAGCTCTTTCTTAATGCCTGTTGTTGAAATGGTGGTAGCATGGCCATTGTACCAAAATAACAGCTGACTCTGGTAATCTTACTTAAAACTCCTTAATGCCTCTTCAGTTGGTGAAAGAGTTTGGGAACAAGGATGGCTGCGTGTTCTTTATTCTCAGAAGACTGTGTAGCCTATTCAAGTGCTTTCTGTAGGTCTTTGCTTTACACTTAAAAAGTAAATAGTTAAATAGAATATTTAAAATAATTAAATAGAATTATAACTTCCTACTAGTACTCTAAACATGCTGCATCATTGGCATCGAGATATGGATTTGTACTTAGAGGCATGCAAATACTACCACTGTATGAAAAATGAGACACTGCTCCAAACCTCACGTGTCATTTCCCCTTTCCCATTCAGGAAGACCTGGGACCCATGTGCTTTCGCTTGTTTCCTTGTGTGAATGGTCTGTAAACTCTTCAGCATTGCTCACTTTGCAGGAGACTCCTTTTCCTTCTTCCTTAGGATTGCACCAGGAATTTTTATTTTCCCTTTCCTAGGGAGTGGTGCCACCATGATGAAATTCTGCCTATATTGCTGTGATAAACAACTGGGCACACCTTTGCCATGTGCCTTCCTCTCCATCCTGTTAGGAGGACTGTAATTTCCTACCTCAAATAATTCTTACTGATGGAGCAGATGGTGATGCTAGGCTGAAAAACATTTCACTCTTGCAGAATATTCTTCTTATTTGCAGTGTAACACCATCATCACTGCCACACCTTTTCCTCATCCCAGTCCCTTGTAAAGGATTACCTTAGGGGAGACAGAGGGGCTGTGACTTCAGATTTCCCCCTGCCTCAGCTCTTAAAATGCCAGCTGTAACCTTCAAACATTGCTCAGAACTATCCTGGTGTCTCCTATATCTGCAATACTTACCAGGACTTTTTGATTTGTACATTGGAATCTGTGATTTTTTTATTTTTTTTTTTTTTTGAGTCAGTTGTAATGTAGATACTTGAATAAACTTTCACAGTCATGGAGAAGTCGATGTATCCCTATTTCAGCAGGCAAAGTAGAAGGGGCTAATGCAAACTGGGCAACAGCAGATGCATCCTAATCTGTTGTCTTGGAGCATCACTGCAATCTGTTAATCGTCTTTCATTTGTACCAGTTTAAGCTGAAGCATATAAAAGGCGATTCAGGCCTCTTGCTGTTGCATTTGCATTCTGGAAGTGGCAGTTTAGATCCCAGGGCAGTAACTTCTACATTTTACATTTCTACATGGTTTCCAAGTTTGGATTCTCATAAATGACATGATCTTCAAAAGTACTACTAAGCAACTCTAACTATCAGCCCCTGCCTTTCCTCTTCTGTCTTTAAAATGTCTTACAATAGCAAAAATCACCATTTCTGTTTGAAAAGCTTTGCTGTTGAATCCTGGCTCCCCTGACATTAAATGGAGTTTTATAACTTCATTAGGCTTGGGTTCTTCTCCATGTAACACACATAAAAACTTTAATTTGTATTTTTTGAGGGATTTTTTTTCTTTCTTAGCTGAAGGGCTGCTTTGTGTTGGGAGTCACCTTTGCAGCAAGAGAGATGCTATTTGCAATCTGAAGTTGCATTTAGAGAGTGAAAACTCAATATGGAGCTCTTACAAGATCTATTTCAGTTACACTCCCTTCCCTAGTCATAAATATTTGCTTTTCCCAGTCAGCCACAGAGGTTGGGACTGGGCTGACATGCTGGTTCATTGATTTTTTGATTCCAAGCTTGCTTGGAATGGACAGTTCAAGAAAAAAACAACCACAACAAAACCAAACAAAACCCAAATGGCTGTTAGTGTTTTACATCATAAAATCTCGTTTTCGAATTCTTGAAAGCATAGTATGGGTAGGGTTGGACTCTGCGATCTAGGAAGTCCCTTCCAACCATGAATATTCTGTGATTCTTTTTTTCTCCCTAGCAGCAGAAGTGCCCAAATTTTGGTGTTTGCAGTCACTGCGGTATTGACCCGCATGGTGGCAATGTTGTACAAGCCTGTCCTAGTAGGGAAGACAGCAGTGCTGGGCTCTGGTCAGCTTCCCAGGCTGGGGTCTACACAGCAATTGCAACATCACTTATTCCAAATCTTCCTGCGACAACGTAAAATATGGGTCTGCTCAGCTTAAGACTTGTCTGCATGACAGTATGCACTGTGTTAAGGCAGGGCTCTGTCTTCCTTGTACGGATGAGGTTTTTGTCCCTAACCATGCTATATGACTGTATCACATCCTGAGGGGGCAAGGCATTGCAGGGTAAGACCATATTTGGTGGTTACATATCATCTGTTTGACAGGCTAACCCTACATGGATAGACATGGGTTTCATGTATTTAGCTCTGTGCATGCAGCACAAAAATGTGAGACAGCTGTATATCAAACTGGAGAATTTTACGGGGAAAAACTTGTCCACAAGGGAACTTGGAATGAGTTCTGTTTTTGTAAATTAGACTCATTCCCTTATTCCAATAAAAAACAAAACTGAAAAATACAAATATAGACCTGAAGGAAATGGATGATGTGGATAAAACTGATGTTTATGTCTGTTTAGATGTACAGGGCTCCTGATAAAGTGCACTAACTACACTGAAACTGCAGGGACGTCTTAGATCTTGGGGGTGTGCTGGCATTTTCTTGGCCTTCTGCTGTACCTTCCTGGGTGTCAACCAGTATTGGTCAGCCCTGGAGACAAAGGCTTTGTGGATCTCTGTTACGATCTAGTTTAGCTGCTGCTTCAGGACATGTGGCTTTAAATAAAAATAGCTAATGTTGCAAGACTGATGGAAAGATAATAAATAATAGCAATGCAGTTTCAATTGACAACACAGTTGTGTCAGGGTAGTGGGAATATATGGCCACACAGCACCTAACCATCAGTATTCAAACCTCTAGGATAGGCATCAAATAGTGTGATGCTCTTCAAAGGTCACGATGGAGGCAAGGCTTATGACTAGTAGTAATAACAGCAACACCACTGCTTAAAATTGAGCATTGTATTTAAGGCAAAATACTTTTCATTAGCTTTATTCTTGGATCCTTTGGGTTTTGCATGCTTAGACTTTTTTGCATAACATTGCAGGCACACTTACCTTTGCTATAGTGAGGAGTGGGATTCTTGTCTTGCTTGATTCCAGAACATGGGCCTTAAGAAACTCAACAGCTACTGTTGCAAGCCTGATGAGAAAATAATGACAAGTTGCAATGCAGTGTTAATACAAAACCTCCAAATAACCAGAATATGCATCTCTCCCTCCCCAAGCCCACAACTGCATACTAGCTGTTAGACATGGGATATACCTAATACGGTTTTGTCTGTTGAAGCACGATCAACTTGTGCTATAATACAAGGCTATCTAAACATAATATATTTTATGAATATATGTTACAATATGTATATTTTATGTTAAAATTCAGACTGTTCAGGATGAAAGGCATATCTTTTGTTTCATTTTACCTATCTAGCTAAAATGAGAATGTGGCAAGCTGACAGAAGGTTTCTAATTGTTCATGAGATTTCCTTCAAAATGTCTGTTTCTTTTCATTTAACTAATACCTCAACTGTAGTAGTTATTTTGCTTTTCAACATCAGTGGATTTGATTTTGGTGAGCTAACTCCTGTGCTAAAATTCTTTTCAGGTAATGGACTATAACATCAACCTGGGAAAACACCTTCTTCCCTTGGTGGTTCAGGTGTTAAAATATTGCTCTTGTCCCCAGCTAAGGCATTATTTTCAGCAGCCTCCTCGCTGCTCCCTTTGGTCCCTCAAGCCTCATATTCGGCAGATGTGGTTAAAGGCTTTGCTTGTCATTCTCTATAAGGTGAGTGGTTTTACAAAGATGCTATCCACATTAAAATTTACACCTTGATTTGGAATTTATTACAGGGAACACCTAACTGTACTGTAAGTGAAAGGAAGTGTAAAGAGCGCTTTTCTTTGATTTGCTTACTCACTGTGTTTAATTTCAAAGTCTGAAGTAGTTAGACTTTCATATGTGCTACTAACCTCTTAGTTCTGCTATCTGTATTGTCTTTCACATGGTTACCTGAGAAAGAAAAATATGGATTTGAAAATAAGAAAATACTATATAAATTTCCAATGAAAAGTATTTCAAGTAACTTAGAATAACATTTTTTTTTTTAAGAATAACTTTAAATGGGGAGGGCTAACTTGACAGCTTGTATTCTTAAGTTGAACACTTTCTAGGAAGTGTTGTTCAATTGTAACATGTTTATGTGGTACAGTGGAGCTGTGAATACCTTTGATATACTTAACAAATTTCTAGCAGGTCTATAGGATGTACAAGGAAGTAGAGACACTAGAAATGAATGATAATGTGCTGATTGAAATATTTGGAGAACAGTTCTGATGTGAGACCTTTTGCATTATTATTAATAGTTGGCTTTGTCATATAAAAGTCAAGAAATCAATATATTAAATGTTACTAGCAGGGATTTCTTTAATTTAAAAAATAATTCTGTGCACAAAGCTGAAAACAGTCCTGCTTTTCATGATGTACTTGTGTGTGATCAAAGGAAGGCAAAGAGTATCCAGCTGACAATATTCTTGCCATTTTTCTGTTTTACTGCCTAAATGTTTATCAAAGGAGAAGAGGTAGTTTATAAGATGAAGTTTTTCCTTTTTCACTCCACAGTACCCCTACAGAGACTGTGAAATCAGCAAGATTGTACTTCACCTAATCCACATCACAGTCAATACCCTCAACGCTCAGTATCACAGCTGCAAGCCCCATGCAACTGCTGGTCCTTTGTATAGTGACAACAGTAACATAAGCAGATACAGTGAAAAGGAAAAAGGTATTTATTACACTCTCATTTAGATTATAGTAATTGATTTAAATCATTAGGTCTTGCAGATGTTGTAGAAATAGGTAAATATGGTCTGAATTTTAGAACATAATAATCAGAATTAAGTCCAAGGTGTGACACTAACTGATCAGCTGTAGCCATCTGTAGCTAAAGAAATTCACAGTTTCTCTGTAGGCTAAGCATAGCACAGCAGCCTAACATCTCTGAGGGAGTATAGTTTAGACTTAGTAGTTCAGTCACCACGCTCAGATAGTCCTTGGCCTTTTCTGTGACAGTATTAACTGATAGTGTCCATACACAAGGTGTGCAACCAGCCTGACACCACATTCTGATTATACTGTATAATAACATGGCATAGTAGCTAATATTTGATGCTGAAAAGTGGAAATAATGAATTCAGTCTATAGTTTGCTTTTCTTTGTAAAAGGAGCTGAAGTTGACTAGCTTAAAAGGAGAGATATATGATGTGGATTTCTAAAGGTGGAAGAGAATGGTTGAACCCTTTGAGTCTCTCTCTAGTTGTACATGCTGTAGCAGAGGTACTGTGATGGTATGAACTGGTGTGCAATTGGGGCTTGAAATAGCATGGTGTCACTGCGTATAGTTCCTTGCAGCTGTGAAGTTTATTATAAGAATTTATGATCCGAGTTTAACAGGTTCTTTTGATGTTAATCTGTAGCTGCCTTTCAGCTATATTGCCTTTCAGCTGCTTTTTTCTATTTATATCCTCTTTCTCAAACATTCTTTCTAGTGTGCAGCAAATTATTCTTCTGAAGAATACAAGAAACAGTCTTTTTATACATGTCAGTACCTTTTCCTCTTTTGCTGCTTGTTGCACGTGAAAAGAGATCTATCAGAACAAGGACACAATTTTATTTACCTGTATAACCTTAATACTCAGCTCTAGCAAATTAAAACAACCTTAAACTGGATGTAAATGTTGTATTGCATATTCTCACTCACTTGGACATTTTGTATTGCTAGAGGAGTGATAAAAGGGTTAAGATAACTGTGGGCTTACTATGAATTTGTCTTTTTTTTTGTCTTTTTTTTTTTTTTTTCTCTGAGTTAATGACCTAACTCTCAATGACTTAAGGGTAATAATAATACATTTACAAAGTATTCCATTTCTTGATTGATTGAGAAGTTTCTAAGACAAAATGAAGTTCCTAAGTACACATTTTGCATTTCACAGTAAGTGCCAAGTTAGGTTTACAAAACTCAGTGTTCCAATCGCATGTCCCATATTGATTCCCAGGGTGGCCTTCTGTCTCACTTCATCATTGTTTCCCTATGTTTGAAGTAAGGAGAATAATATTTACTTGCTTTCCAAAGCTGTTGTGAAAGACTTTGGGCTGCTCAGAGGTAAAGGACCATAAATGGGCAATTTTTACTCTGCACATGCTGACTTAATCATAAGGCTGATACTCCTCCATTGCTGAAGTGCTGCAGAAAAAAAGAGGAGATAGAAAAATTTTCTTCTAACTGTAAGAAGTAGCCAGTATAGTTCAACAGGACTTGGAAAGTTGAAGACTTTCCCACCTTTTCTAAGGAGGCTTGTTTAATCTCTGCTCAGGTAGTGTGTGTGCTGCTGTCGTCATCAAAGGTGGTGCTCAGATGATCAACACGTCTGGATTTCATTGTTGTACAGCAAGAATCCCTATTCTAAAGAAGGATTTTCCCACTATTGAACCTTTTTCCTAATCCTTCTGCTTAACTTTGTTGTGGAGATCGTGACGAGTGTATGGACTGTTGTAGAGATGATAATCAATCTTGTGAGGAAAAAAAGACATTTGTTTCCAAGGAGAAGAAGTTAGACACTTAGGACATGATGTTAAAAGTGATTTCCTAACTCCTGAAAATCAGTCCCTCTAGAAATTCTTACTATCAGCTTTGAATGCTTTTTCTGGATTCATCATATCAATTATGCCTGATGTTTTTACGTGGTAGTCCATAGCTTCACATATAGTAGAAACTTCCTAGCAATTTCAAAGCTAAAGATATTAAAGTCCAATTTAAATCTTCAGTTTTGGCCATTATAACACTTTGCCTTATTTGCCTCTTCACTCCTAGGCACCAAATGCATTTCCTCTCATTGCTTGCTTACTACAATAAACACAGGAAACTTTTTTTCTTCTCTTGAGTGCTCTGTTTTTTTTATTGTCCCAGTAGTGCTTCTTATTTCCTTGAAGATGAATCACTAGACATGGTAGATATGGATTTTTTTCCCTCTTTTTTAATTTCTTTTTTTAAATAGCCATTTCATACAGGTGAGGAAGTTTATTTTTTGATGGATAAATAGATTTGTATTTTTCTTTGCCATTTTCAAACAGCAGATCTTAAAATAGAGTGTAATGTTTAACTATTACTACTTAGATCAATAATTTAATAATTCATACTCTTAGATTTTATTCTATTACCAGCTTCCCAAGATTATCCATTTCTTCCTTTTCACTCTCCTGTTTTGCTGGTTTATTACTGACCCTGCAGATTTTGTGCTAATTTCAATCTTCAATTTACTGTTTTTCACTGAGCCCTAGATAAGTTATTTACTCAAGGCAGAGTTCAGCTCTACTGTATTTCTTCCATCTAAAGAATCTGTATTATTGTCAGTAGAAAAGATCAGTTTACAATGGTAAAAACTTGTTATACTTCTGTTGCATTGTAACCCATTTTTCATTTATCTCTGTCTTTGCTGACCTTCATTCAAGATGTAACAAGAATGAAAGAGTTATACCTGGGATGTAAATTTTCTTGCAAACCTCAGATGATTTTTCATTTTCCCATTCAAGTTTAATTGAAACTGAGGTTCTGTTACATAGACAGCTTTTCATTCAAGGAATTTCACTCTCTTAAGAGTAATAAAGTTTTTTCTTTCTCCAGCAGAGGAAGACAGTGTTTTTGATGAATCTGATATTCATGATACACCAACTGGACCTTGCAATAAAGAATCTCAAACTTTCTTTGCAAGACTGAAAAGAATTGGTGGCAGCAAAATGGTGAAATATCAACCAGTTGAGATGAATGCTCAGAGAAGTATGAATTGTTTTGTTGGTATAAACTCATGCAGAAATACAATTTCCTACTCTTAGTTTCAAGCTACCACCTTTCTTTGTGTTGCACTGCCTGATTTGAATACTAATACTCTGGCTGGCTGGCTTTTGAGAGCAGGTACTCCCGTTTCCCTGAATGAATTCTTTTATAGGAATCTCAAAGTAGTCACTGCACAATAAAAATACCTAAAATCAGCAGTTGGTTTTTTTAAACCTTTTTGCTCTTTTGAATGTAAAAATGTGTAAGAGGATTTGTTGCAATTTTTATCCACCATTGGGCTGAAGATTTTAATTAAAATTTATTTTTTCCCTGATTTTTTTTTTTTTTTTAATAATGAGGTGGGACTCCAGGGTAAGCAAATTTGTCATTGCTGCTGCAGATATTAGTTTTCCATTGGTAAAAAGGGTCATTTGGTGGTTTCAAAGAATAAGAAAGAGTTTGTTTACAAATTTAGGTTCCTGAAATTAATACCCTTAAAAAAAAAAAAAGAAGATATTTTCACCACTACCCACATGCCTTTTTTTTCCTTTCAGGTGTTTGCACAGGGGGGGAATGATTGTGACTACAGCAAACATCTACATCTTCAACTTTTCTCACTGCATTTTTTTGTACAGTGATTCATATCTGGAGCATTTTGAAATATGGGCATAATAATTACCAGGAATAGTCTGTTTTATGTGAAAATCACTCATAATAACAACAGTGATAACCTTTTAAAATGTTCTCAATGAATGTGTTCACATAGCAAAATACCAATGCAGTGGTAGTATCAGCAGGTATAACATGTTTACTTCTACTGCTCCTTAGAGTGGGGAGGTAAGACTATGTGGTGTGGTAGTTGCTAGCCTCTGCTGTCGTTTGGGATCACTGTGGGGGGAGAAGTTCTCTGAACACCTGTCTGATCTCAGGCTTGTGCTGCCACTCCTCACCGCTATTGCTACCCTTGCTTCTGGTAGAAGCACCAATTTTAAGCCCACTTTGCTGCAGTAAGTAACTTGTAAGTGTATTATAATATACGCTGATGTCCAAATAATGTTCACGATGCTATAGTCCAAAGTAATTTTGAAACCTTTTCAGAATGGTCTGTGTAGCTCATTTCTTCTTTAATCTCTCGTGACTAATGCAGCCACCCCGTGTCTGTAGAATTTACTTGCCTGTGTCATCTTCTTTTCAATGCATAAGGTTACACAGTCTTATCTTCAGGGTACACCTGTCCAGGATGAGTAGAATTCGGATAGAATTTAGATAAACCCTACTGTCCAAACAGTAGTTTTATGTTGTTGTTTATTGTAAAAATCTATGTAATGTGGTTCTGAAGTTAAAACAAAATCTAGACAATTTTGACTAATACTCGGTTTGTATTTGAAATGCCAGTCATACTGAATTGTGAGATGAAGATATCTGCCAGAAGTCTCCAACTGAGGCAGTATTAGCTCTTTCTGTTTTAATCAGGTGAAATAGAGCTGGCTGAATATAGAGAGACGGGGGCCTTACAAGACAGTATTCTACGCTGTGTGAGAGAAGAAAGCATTCAGAAAAAAAAACTGCGCTCTCTAAAACAAAAATCTCTTGATATAGGGAATGCAGACTCCCTGTTGTTTTCATTAGATGAACATCGCAGGAAGTCCTGCATAGACCGGTGTGACTTAGAAAAACCACCTGTCCCTGCTGCTTACGCCATACACAGGCAGAGTGATTATGGGCGATCTCGTCAGAATTCTTCTACTAAAGCAGAAAATATAGAAACACAAGAACATCTTCCTCATACAGAGAGTTTCCAGGAAACAAGGCGACCTGTCATACCAGAAGTTAGGCTAAACTGCATGGAAACCTGTGAAGTGAAAGTGGACTCTCCAGTTAAACCTGCTGGTCCCAAGGAAGATTTAGATCTGATAGATTTGTCCTCTGACTCAACATCAGGTCCTGAAAAGCATTCGGTACTCTCCAACTCAGACAGTGACTCTTTGGTCTTTGAACCACTTCCTCCCCTTAGAATAGTGGAGAGCGATGAAGAAGAAGAAACAACAAACCAGCTGAATAACGAGGTCTCTGTCAAAGATGCTGCATCGTCTCCCTCAACTCCTATCAATGTCTCTGCACTCAGCCTCAGCACAACTCCACTGGTCCAGTTCAGCATTGAAGATTGCTCCAAAGATTTTAGTTCTAAGGATACAAGCAACAATGTGTCAGCAGGAATAGAGGAGATCCTTTCCACCTCTCCCAAAGATCAAAAGGATTCTTCAGATTTAGTTAAGCCTGAAGAACTTCAGGACATGTCCTGTGGGAACACACTAACACTGAAACAGAAAAGGGACCTGCTGCAGAAGTCATTTGCCCTTCCAGAAATGTCCCTCGATGATAACTCTGAGCTCAGTGTGGAGGAAATTAGACCTAGTGGAGCAATTCCAAGCCCAAATGTAAAAACAGTCCTTATTAAAGTCCCTGAAGATTCTGAAAACCAAACAGAAAGCGATAAACTTGATGCCAACGCAGAGTCTGATGCTGAACAAAACATGGAGCACAAACAAGAAGAGGAGACTGAGGAGTCTGAATTTAAGATTCAGATTGTTCCTCGCCAGAGGAAGCAGAGGAAGATTGCTGTGAGTGCTATTCAGAGAGAATACCTGGACATTTCCTTTAACATCCTTGACAAGCTTGGAGAGCAGAAGGAGGCAGGTGAGTTCAATCTCTGATTCAATCAGAAGTCATTACTGCATGAAGGTTTTTGTAACAGACCAGTGTAAGGAGACGTGTATATATATGGCATCTGCTAGCTGGGTGCTTTCAGGTGATTGTTTCTTACAAGAAATGTTCTAACCTTACAGGTATTGTGCATGTGGGGGGAGCCATTTGAAAAGGAAGTGGAGCTCATTGACAAAAATACGGGTTCTGACATCCAAGTTAGGGATTGAAACTCCATGGTCTCTGTATGCGAGGTATCAGAAGACTTGTAGTACTTCTGTGCATCCTCTTATGCATCAGGCTTGTTGACCCATTTATGGTTCCAGTAAGCTGTAGAACCACTGGAGCTTTGTAAAAACAAAAGAGTGCTTTTGAACCTTTCACTTAGGTTTTTAGAGAAGAATGGTTATGAAAGAATTGTGCAATTAGACTTAAATGTTTTTTTGACCACTAGGAAGGGCCAGTTTTCATGCAGTAATTAACACTGTTATTCCTGAAACTGCTTGTAAGGATTCTGAAAGACCACATGGAACCTAAGATTATAATGTATGTGATGCTTATTTGTCTGCATGCATCTAAGTATGTCATAGAATTGTCAGGGTTGGAAGGGACCTTAAAAATCATGTAGTTCCAACCCCCCTGCCAATGGCAGGGACACCTCACACGTTCCAGCACATCCCTATCCTTACTGTAATAGGGGCTCCAGGTGAGGTCTCACGAGAGTGGAGTAGAGGGGGAGAATCACCTCCCTCGACCTGCTGGCCACACTTCTCTTGA
>JANHGN010009296.1:0-110319 GCA_024605025.1 Megaceryle maxima
CAGCACCAGAGGAAACAGACTCAAGCTGCCCCAGGGCAGGTTTAGGTTGGAGCTGAGGAGCAATTTTTTCCCCTGCAGGGTTGTCCAGGGCTGGCCCAGGCTGCCCAGGGCAGGGGTGGACTCCCCGTGATCCCTGAAAGGGTTTCAAAGCTCCACATGGAGCTCTGGTGCTGAGGGACCTGGGTTAGTGGTGCCCTGGCAGTGCTGGGGGAATGGTGGTACTCGAGGATCTTAAAGGTCTCTTCCAACCATAATGATTCTATGATTCTTGAATCACTATCTGCCAATTCCTATTCCCCTGTGAAATGCAACCAGGCCTCTTTCCCAGGAAAGATCACGGATGCTCCACACCTACCCAGACACCTCACTTCTGCTCCACTCCAGAGTCCGTTGGCCATGCACTCCCGCACGCGGGACCCTACCAGGGTGTAGCCAGTGTTGCAGGAGAAGATGGCTGTGGCCCCATAGCTGGTCAGCGTACCAATCTTGTTCCCATTTGGTGGGGTTGGGAGGTCTCCACATGAGATAACTGGAAGACATCCCAAAGTACCGTAAGCAAGAGCAGGGAGTCAGGGTCTTTCAAGAGCTGCGCTCAGTGACACCACCGCAGGCTCTTAATGAAGTCAGAGGTGAGCAGTAAGGATTATTAAATAGTTACATGGATATTAACAACAAGCCAGAGTCATGTTACATGAGGTGACAAATATAAGTGCTATTAATATTTATGCTTCAGGACACGAGGGAAGAACTAAAGATAAGAGTGGCTAGGAAGAAATTACCAAAGTTTTTCCACACAGGAAGCTTTTAAGAGAGGAATATTTCTATTATTAACCAACTGCCAGACGCAGCTGGGAAGCCTGACTTCTGAAAAGCCACAGAATGGCCCAGGATTTCCAATTAGAACACAACATTCACCTTTTCCTCACGCCATGGCCTCCAGGACAGAGCTGACGTGTAAAGATCAGACCCACAGAGCACACCCAGTTGAAAGCCTGGTTTGCAGGGTGCAGCTGGAGCCTGGCCCGGAGCCCCTGCATATACAGCTCCCAGCCACAAACTTCAGCTCTTTATTTGATCTGCCTCAAAGATCTGCAAACCCTCTGGAGCTTTTGCACTCGGCAAGAAATCAAGCGACGCACGCTGGGTGCTTCTGACCTTAGTGCATCGCCAAGATCCTGTCATTTGAATTTAGGTGGCAATAAGGCTGAGGGAATAAAACGAGGTCAGGCTCACGCTCCCGGATCTGGCTGAAGAGCAAGCAGGGGTAGAGCTACATCTGTCACCGAAGATGGCACTTGCATCTCTAGAAAGGAAGGGAGGCAGGAGGGAAGGGAAAGCTGCCATTCTGAAGGAGAAGTTTTTCTGTCTCTATCTGCACTTAGGAAAAAAACCCAAAAACAACCCTCCACCTTTGACTGCAGAAAAGATCCAAAGCACAGCAGTCGTGTCAGAACAACTGAGCGAGCTGCTGCTTAGACAAGAGTGGTTTTGATTTACAGGTGACACTCTTACCCTTGTAAACTTGGCGTCTGCATAAAGCTAGAAGAGGTTAAGTTTGAAATCAAAATTGTTTAGCTTGCTTTCTTAAAAGCAAACTTCAGAGGATCTGGCACCAGTGACATTTAAGCTGCGGGGACCCAACAGCAACAGATGAGCTCATGTGCTTGCGCTCTTGCGGAGCTCCTCAGATGAAACCAAGAATCAGATCAACACATGACCTCTCCCTGCATCCCAACTCTCTTCCACCAGAGCAGTTCCAAGCTCCTGGATGCTGCCAAGAGCAGCCAGGGCTCTGGTGTCTTCACACCCCAGCGGCTGAGCTCCAACACCCACCGAACAGAACACGGAAGCCCCATCCCCGGCAGACCTCCCGCAAAGCCACCCTGCCCCGGCGCAGCTCCTCAGCTCCGCTGCTCTTACTTTTACAGGTGGGCATCGGCTGGCCTATGCTCCACTTGCCATTGGCTTGGCACTTGATGACCCGCTGGCCGGTGTAGTAGTACCCGGGGTCGCAGATGAGCATGAGCTGGGCGTTGTAGTGGTACTGGATCTCGTAGGTCAGCCGCCAGCGCCCATGCTCAACCGCGATGCTGTTGATATCAGGACAGGTGACAGCTAAAAACCAGATGTGGCGAGTCAGGGAAAAAGAAATGAGACAAAGAGAAGTTAATAGGTGTTTAACTCCAGGGCACTTCAGCAAACCTGGTGGCTTTATAACAAGGGGGCCGGTATTAACACCTCTGTTCTACAGGTGGGAAACCGTGAGAGGGGACATCAGACCTCAGTTAGGCAGGATTAGAAACTTGGTGTCCTAAATTCTGCAGCTGTGAGGCAAAGCTGTCCATGCTAGAACTGGGAAACATTGCTGAAGAGACTTCCAAAAACATCCTGGCTTGTATCAGCACTGGTGTGGCCAGCAGGACCAGGGCAGAGATCGTCCCTCTGGACTTGGCACCGGTGAGGTGACACCTCAAATCCTGGATTCAGTTTTGGCCCCTCACTCCAAGAAGGATTTTGAGGGGCTGGAGTGTGGCCAGAGGGATGTCCAGGCCTGGCCCAGGCTGCCCAGGGCAGTGGTGGAGTCCCCACGATCCCTGGAGGGGTTTCCAAGCCGTGGAGCTGTGATGCTGAGGGACCTGGGTTAGTGGTTGGACTTGGTGACCTTAAAAGTCTCTGCCCACCAGAACAGTTCTATGATTGTAAGATCACCCGGGGGCCTGCACGGGCTGCAAACACTCACCCACGCACTGCGGGGGCTGGTTGCCGTTGCTCCAGTGCCCGGCCTGCAGGCACTCGGCGCTGGGCTCCTCCCCGGGCTGCAGCTGGAAGCCCTGGTTGCAACGGTACACGGCTTTCGTTCCCACCGTGTACTCCTTGCCGAAGACGACGCCATTCTTTGGGGCTCGGGGAACTCCACAGGAGAGAGCTGGGAAAAAAACCACAGCCAAGGAATCATTCAGCTCCTGATTTTAGGATGGATTTGTGGCGAGTGAGCTCAAAGCCCAGATCTTGAGCTCGCCTATTTACAAAAGCTCCAGCCCCGTGCTGAAGCCCAGAAGCTGCACCAAATGCCCACTTGCACACAGGATCAGCTTTTCAGCTCTGGTCTATCAGCGTGGTACCAGCAAAGCCAACGCTGAATACCCGTTCTTACTGGAAGAGACTGGCTCCTACTTTCTCTAAGATCTCTAACAGAAAATGCATCAACTCAGAATCCTGGAGTTTCCACACAGAGATAGAGGATTAAATAGCAATAACGTTTTGTATTTACATCCTGTAACAGCAACAACCCGAAACCTCTTTCCAAGAGCACTTCTGGATTACATAAGGCAGCAAACTGTATAATTATCTTGTGGCAGAAGGATGGCTAAATTTAGCATCACGGCTGAGAAGGTAAGGGGGGAAATTCAGGGGAAAAAAAAAAAATATGGATAAACAAGCACAATGCCAACTGGCTGCTCAAGATGGCAGCACTTCGGAGAAGCTGCTCTGCACCACTCCTGCTGAGATCCTCAGCTCTGCGGCCAGGAGAACAGCCAAACAGGGCAGACAGGGGATGACAGGCAGGTCAGAGGAAGATGAGCAACAGCCAGATACAGACAGACCAGAATCACAGTCATTTATGCTGCAAGAGTTTTGCAATACCTGACAAGCCCTCTTCCCCACTGCTGGGAAAACCAGTGCTGGTAAAGTGTCACTCCAATAATTCTTTCCCTCTGTCAGCATTCAGAAGAGCTGGGAAGCCAAGCCCAGACCTGCCTCCAAAACCACCGTGGGGGTTCCCATCCCTCTCGCTGGGGCTGGAGACGCGCAGCCCACCCGCCCGCACAGCCAGGGGATGGTGACAAGGGGAGAGAGCAGCCTGGAGCCTGTAAAGCTGTCACTGAGAGACCACCAGCCAGCGGGGCTGGCAACGAGCGGAGCCTGAGAGCGAGCACTGATTTGGAGGCCAACGCGTCACCCAAACAACTGTCTGTGTTTTAAACGGGCTCCAAGGGAATCCATCCCTTCCTGCAGTAGCCAGAGCTGCTCCCACTCAGCTAATGCAAGAACTGGAGGCTGAGTCTACGTCTCCCGAGCCACGTGCTGATACTTCAACACACAATCCCCTTCCTGTTATTCCCTCTGCACACAAATGAGGGCTAGAAAATCAGCAGCCTTAGAAAAGTCACCTTCTGGTGATGCAGACCCCACTGAGCACTGACAAGGAGAGACCAAACTTATTGTGTACGGCATCAGCACAACCACTGGAACTTTCTACCACTCAAGGTCCAAAAGGCTTTTATCCCACAGCTGCTCCACGAGTCGGCCAGAGCCTCAGCCTGGAGCACAATTACACAGCACCTTGCAGACGCTGGTGTTGCTAATAGGTGTGAGTAATTCAGCAGGCTCGTATTAGCACGATCAGGCATATCCCTGGTTGAAATGATAATCACACGTATGTCACTTCATCGAGCTAAGGAGCTTGGCGAATCTCTCTACAAGGCTGGGTGTCTAGACAAGCAGCCACACTGAATACCAATTTCATTCTCAGGCAAAAGAAAAGGGGACCTGGAAAGTCCTACTTTTTCCACTTCCACCAGGCAGTTCTCCTATTATTACTTTCTGGTGCTGCATCCAAGCAAAGAGGCTGGTGAGGAAGCCGAGCTCCTTCCCGTGCCACACTGCTCCCAGCAAAGCCTTCTCCTTCCTCCGTTCCATTCCTTCTGCAGCCTGATGCTTGGCCAAAACTCATCCCCTCGGTTTGCCACAGGAAACCGAGGCACGGGGAGGGACACGAGCGCAGAGACCAGGGCCAGCTGTGCTCCAGGTCAATGAGGCTGAGCTGCCACTTGCCTTCTTTTCCCTGCAGAAGGGAAGGCTGACTTACCACTGCCCAGTCCTGCCTCCCAGCACTCTCCCTCCTCCTGCCTCGAGCGGTCTGTTTGATCGTTTAGAGTCTTGCCATTGCATAAGCCTTGCCCCGAGACAAAAGGCAGCAACAATACAGCAATTCTGGGACAGATGCAGATACCTAAACATTTCATTAAGCCACCTGAAAAAATAAAGAAATGCAACCCTCTTCACTTGCAGATGGTTGAGCTACAATATGAAGAAGAATCAGCCAGGGAGATCCAACTGGAGCTGTGACCAACTTGATTTTGGGGGTGGTAATAACCTTGCCATCTGCTCCAAAGAGCGTTCTTAGGGCTCAAGTTGAGGGCACTGCGATCCACCAGCATCAGAGATGGTAAAAAAAGGGTGGCTGTTCCAGGGGAAAGCAAACCAGAGTTTGGCTTGGAGAGAGCCATGAAGAGCACGGTCCAGGGAAAAAGGAGGAGCAGCATTTAAGGGGGTTCAGAGATACAAAAACTGTCTGCAGGAAGAGGACGCGCTAGGAAAAGGGACAGAGGCTATGAAAGCAAATCTGCAGCTGGGATTCCAGAAACAAAGCAGCTTAAAAATAGGCAGCAGAGACAGAAAAGGCGTATTAGATCATCTCGTGTTCTCCCCCATTGTGCCAACACAAGATTGTTCCCTGCAGAATAGTCTCTGCTGCCTCCATAAATGTCAGCTAGGGCAGAGCACGTAGTAAAGATTATTCAGAGGGGAGCAGGAAGGCGAAGAGGATTATGAGCTGGCAGAAAGGAGCTATGGGAAATGTCATTTGGTAACTCGACCATGTGTTTATGGGCACCCCAGCTCCCCTCCTCCTGACACAGCCAACTGCGTGAGCAATTCATGCAGTGTTACAGATCGAGCGCCCAAAGCTCTGCCACACGGCCTTGGACACCAGGAAGGATGAGGAATTGAGTGCAGCCCAACACAAAAGGGTGCCAGTTGGCTTTGAGAGCAATGGGACACACACACACACCCCCTAAACAAAAGGATGTTGGGTTTATCTAGCTGAAGTGGGCAAGAGTGGAGCCAGCCCTGGCTATCAGCTGCTCGAGGCCAGGGGGGGGAGCTGCTTTGCCATGAATTCTCCAACAGCTCCAGCTCGCTGCTGTTTGCTCACCTCCTGCATCCATCCTGAGGCACTTGATAACCATGGGCCAGTATTAAGATTGCTGATGTAAACAGAGGGAAACAGCGAGAGGAGGTGACTTTCCCAAAGGGGCTCTTTCAACCTTGCCATCTAATGTGACGAGCAAGCTCTCCTCCTTGCTGGAGAGAGATAGGCTCTTTCAGAGGGACATTCAGCTCCAAGATCCTCACCAAGTTGCACTGTGTGTGGTCAGTGGACCAATGGGGAACTGGAGCAGGAGCCTACCTACACTGCTATGAACTGGCCCCCAACTTCTGTCTCTGTTGGTGACTGCCATGGAGCAGCACCAGGGGCTGTGCCCACGGAGCTCCCGACACGTCAAACATTCAGCTGAACCAGAACGGCACAGGGTGGGTTTAGGGCTTCTCTCACAGCTCCCACGGGAAACCCTCTTCCCACACCCCTCCATCCCTCGGCACAGACCCGGGGTGCTCAGCAGCCCTGCAGGAGCCCTCCCACACTTCCAGCCCAGGTAGCGACGGGCCGGCTCCAACTGCCAGACTGGTGGCCTGGGAACTGGTGCTCAGGGACTCCTGCTTTGAATCATCCCTGTCAGGTAATACTTCATCCAAGCACATCCTCTGCCACCCTCCCCACACATCCTCTCTCTGTCTCCTCCTCGCCTCTACGTTTAAAATCCATTCCCCCCACCCCATTACACCTCTCAGAGGTAAATGCAGATTTTGGAGCTGAACAGGAGGCTCTGGTGGCATTCCAGGAACAGCAGGGTGGCAAAGACTTCGAGGTATTTCTACCTATTCTTGATTACATGATTTTCCTTAAAAAAGATGCAGTGTATCAGAGACTTTCCTTCCGCTGGGCTAAGGATTTGGGAGGCACAGTTGCCATGACAGCCCCTTGTGCCTGCCGGTCTCGCTGTGCGCTTCATCTGCTCGTTCCGGCACTCGGCGTTCGTCCCCAACCACGTTACTACGGGGGCTAAACCACTACCTGAGCTCACGCCCGGTTTCCCAGTTCCCCCTTGCCAACGGGACTGGGTGGCAGGGTCCTGGGTTTGCTGCTTTCCACTCACCTTCAACTAAACACAGCCTTGAGAGGGCTCCAAAGGGATAAAAGCACCCGGAGCACAAACCCACCTTTAGTGGCAGGACAGCTTGCACCCCTGTGCAATTTCCAAACAGACTCGGTGATTTAGGAGCACAAAAAAGGAGCTTTTCAAGGCTCTCTGGTACCTCTTACACTAAATAATCCTGCTTTTCCTTACAGCTTGGACTGGACAACAATGCAGACACCGCAATGAGATTCTGCCTATGCTGTCTCTGTTCTCTGGCTAGTTTCCAGGGAAGTCAATGCAATATTAATCCCCAGTGCTCGGTCCCCTGGAACATGGATGAATGTTCAAAGACACTGAAAGGCTTCATCAGAATAAAGATGGGCATTTTCTCAACACAAAGGAATGGGGATGATTGGCGGACTGAGAAAAAGGTGCAATCAAGAAAGTGAGCAGAGCGAGGGAGACAAAACGGCGCAGAAGCAAAGCCCCCCTGGGGCACCCTGCCCTGTCCTCCCCTCCCCTCCCACGCCTGTGCTAAGTATGATATGTCATAAAGATCACGGTTAATTAGGAGGAAATGTGGAAAGAACAAGTACATGCCTAAATCTTAAATGAAGCCAACAGAAACTGGGCACCATCTGAAAGCCCAAGAAATTTCTCATCCCCCGTTGACACACACGGACATAAGAGGGCACTTCCAGAAATACCAAAGGAAATTCCAGTTGCTAAAGCCCAGCAGGACCTGTGCTCCTGCCAGCCTTTCTAGATTCTTCCAAGCAATGACCTCTCCCATCCTTAACCAAGGCTTGGCTCTGTCTTCTTCAAACACTTCTACAGCCGTAGCCTTTACACAGATGCTTTTTTTCTTCCCTTTCCCAAATGCTCCCAGTTACTCCCTTCCCTCCTTTGTTCATCTATCCCCAAGGACTCGGATATAAGAGGAGCCCCCCTCACCGCCCACAGGCAGCTCCAAGACTGTTCTCAATGCAGAACTGAGGGAATTACAACAGCTTTTTATTTTTACTGCATTTTCCTCAAGTCCTTCCTCAGAGTCCCAGCTCCTCGTGAGGAGACGTTCGCCCGCTCTCACCTTGGCACAGAGGGATCGCTTCGTTCCAGTGGAAGTAGCCCTGAGGGTGCTGGGTGCAGGTGGTGGTGCTGTGGCCAACCAGACGGTAGCCCGTGTCACAGCCAAAGCGGACCGTGCTGCCGGGGTGCAGACCCGTCTGGCTGAGAATCAGCCCGTGGGCTGGTGGCTGCGGGAGGCTACAGTAAGGAGCTGGAGAGAAGGGCAGAAGAAAAGAAATCCATCACTGGATGGGCAGCATCGAGACAAATTCCCTTCCTGCTGTCAGTAATTGCATCCTGCTTTCCATAACCCGAGGCTGTACAAGAAACGGAGACCTCGTGATGGAGAAATACAAAGGCGAAGGGGGGAAGAGTGCAGGGCTACTATCCAAGTTTCACTCGGCTCAAGAAATAACGACTAATTTTTGATAATTAAATATTACTTAATTCGTTTACTGAGTAAAGTCATTATTTATTTATGACATACTGGCAAGTTCTCAACCCAGTTTCATAACTTCCATTAATTAAGATTTGCGAAGTTCCCAAACATGTAATTAATTTTAAGGAATTTTCAGCAAACAGTCAGCACCCAGCAGCAGGTTTGTGCTGAATAAGCAAACACGAGTCCCCTGTCCTGCTCCTGGGAGAGCAGCAGCAGCAGAAGAAGACCCGGGCAGGAGCACAGGGGGTTTAAACCAGATCCCTGCAAATGCTGTAACACCAGCGGTCACATGGAAGTTGTGCCTCGTGCACCAAGCAGCTCCTAACCACAAGCTCTTGTGTTTTGTGATGTTTGTCTTCAAATGTCTCAAAACAGCCTCGTTGGAAGGGGACAGTAATTCAGTACCAGAGCAACTGTGACTGTGAATTGCATGGGATGGGTTTCATTCATCCAGAGCTACATCGACTACAGTTACAAATTCTAGCTCTGATCCTTAAGAGCGGTTCAGAAACCAGCCAAAGCTCCAAGATTTCTCCTGGAAAGAACCTGCCTTCCCCAGCCCCAACCAGCTCAGGAAGAGCCCAGCTTTGCGTGCTCTCCCGGGCCTTGGCAGCTTCTGCCACCACAGATGGCCCATGCTCCTCTGCAGCAATTTCCTGGAGCTCCTTGGCCAAAGAGGTGGCCTCGTCCTTGGCAGAGGCAGCGAGTGTCCGCGAGGCGCTTACCGGAGTAGCGGATTTTGAAGCCTTTTCTGTTGTAGGCATGATCAGAGGACCAACGGAGATAGACTTTGTTCCCGCTGCTGGTGACGGTCAGAGGGGCAGAGTAGTTCCCACTCAGCGACAGGAGCAGTGGACTCTGGCCAGAGGGACCTGTAAGGAAGGAGGAAGAGTCAGGGCTGACACACAAGCAGCCACTGGTTGGCTTTATGTGCCAGGGTGTGTTTCTGCAGAAGGAAGAGGTGGAGCCTGAGGGGTGACCTCTTCAACATTTATAAACATGGAAAGGGTGGGTGTCAGGAGATGGAGCCAGGCTCTGCTCAGTGACGTCCAGTGACAGGACAAGGGGCAACGGGTGCAGCTGGAACATGGGAGGCTCCATGGAAACATAAGGAGAAACTTTTTCACAATGAGAGTAACACAGGCAGGTTGTGAGGTCTCCTCTGAAGACATTCACCACCCACCTGGACATGTTCCTGTGTGACCTGATCTAGGTGACCCTGCTCTGGCAGGGGGGTTGGACTGGATGATCTTCTGAGGTCCCTTCCAACCCCCACCCTTCTGTGGTTCTGAGAAGAGGTGCATTGTGGAGCTGTGGCACAGGAGCTGCCACTGCGAGTCCAGGAATGGCAGCTCATGCTCAGGGCTTTTTGTTAACATGAGTCCCAGTGCAGATACCTGGCTTCTGGGAAAAGTAAAACCTGGTTGATCGTAGCGAGACCAGGATTTTGCTCCAGGCAACCTGACTTGAGCTCAGGTCCTGGTGGGCAACCACAGAAGCATCAGCACAGCACCTGTACTCTGCACCGCCTTACGAAACTGCTTCACTGTGAATATTGAGCTCTCTGTTCATGAGAGCTCATGGGCCTAGAAAATCTGGTCTGCACAGGCTTCAGGGAGGAGAATTCCCACCTTCTCAGCTCCTTGTTTCCCAGCAACATCTGCTACAGTTTCTCCCAGGAGCTTGCTAACTCCTGTCCCTTTGAAAAACACCTTAGGAACCATCCAAAGATCAAATCATTGACATTTTCTTATGTGGAGAATCAATGAGTCAGGAGGAGCTTGCTTTAAGTCCAGCAGAAGATTATAGGTGGAGTTATGGAAAGTTCTCCCCCAGGCACTCAGGGAACAGAGATTAACAGCTAACAAGACTCTGCCACTCGGGTCCTTTCCCCTCAGTTGCAATGTGAGTTAAACTGGTGAATCTCTTACCGTCAAAGATTTCAAACTCATCGTACTGCTTCTCGCTCAGGAAGTACTCGATGGTGAGGGAGATGTTATACCCAGGCTCCACCTTCACCACCCAAGAACAGGTCTGAAAGTGAGGGTAACTTCCCAGGAAGCTCTGGCTGAGGATCACACCGGTGGAGTCTGTCATCACCTCGTTCATTGGACAGTGCACTGCAGGGAACGTGAAGGAGAAACAATCGAAAATTATTTTTTTTCTATTTTGCAGAGGAAGGAAGGAAACAAACACATGGTACTGTGGCCAAGAAGGTTTGTCTTGATGAGCTAGGACAAGACAGAGCACAAATCCCACCCCTGTACATCCACCTCACACCCCGACCCTTGGGGCTCACGGAGAACCCCCAGACCCTGCTGCAGGCTCCGAATGAAGTGCACTGAGTTTCCACCAATCTGAGCAACTGCTGCATTTAAAGGAAGGGGTAGAAAGCAACAATGCAAACAAACCATTTTAACTGTCTTTGCATCGTTTTCACATCTCTTTCAAAATGCACTGCACTGAATCCAAGGAACTACTCTCAAGTTACAAAACACTCCCCAGGAATCCCTGGAAACTTTATTACCTGGGTTAGAACAAGGGGTGGAACTACAGGCTTGTCCCAGGTCACCCACAGAGCTGTTAACTAGGACATAAGAAGTCCTTTCTCTAATCACTACACCATATTCAACTGCTGGAAATATTAAATTCAGCTGAAAACACTAAATAAAAAGGTCAGTGAAAAGATCCCAGCAGAGGAGGCAAACACCCCGAGTGAGCAAAAAGCATAAAAAGAAAAGGATCTTTATTTATCCATAATCACCACTAAAGCTCAGTGCAAACGCTGGACTTGTATTAATAAAACCCAGCCAGAACTATCCAGAAAGAACAGTGTATTCTTTCCAAATCCTTAATCCCATCAGTGATTTTTTTGACCTCTATAAATTGGTGGCCAGATGTAATTTAAGCAGTCCCTTTACCCCCAGGCTAACAACCATCAGTAAATAATTGAATGACCTCCCCTTCCCTCCTTCACTTCATGCTATTTGAGAGAGAATAAAGCTATAGAAAAATATCCCATTATATGGTAAAAATGTTCAGATAGGAGGGAATGAAGGCGATGAAATAATCGTGGCTGGAGCGAAGAGAAGAGCCAGCAGGAATCCAGAGGATAAATAAGGTAACATGGCAGTGCAGAAACATCTCCAGGATCCCTCCCGAGCAGCAGCCAGGTGCACAGCACAGCACACTGCTCGGGGCTTTCATTCTTCTCCCGTGTAACACGCTCGGTGGCACTAAGGAAGCTGTTCCTGGGGGGACTGCCTGGCCAGAGGAGCTCCCCTCTCCCAGCCCGCTCTGCCTCCGGCCATTCGCGCGTCGCTGGAGAAGCGTCGGCGCAGGATTCTGGGGGTGAGGACCTTGGGGTGACTGTTCTGATGACCTGGGGAATGTGGTCAGACCCGCGGGGTGTCAGACCTCGTCTCGGTCCCTGCTCAGCAAAGCACAAACTTCGAGTGTCTTCCCTGAATGGGGAGCTTGGGGTGTGATCCAGGGGTACCCAACATGAGGCAAACCCCTCCCAAACTGGTGCAGAGACCCCGCAAAATCCCTGGAGCCAGCAAGGGGTGGAAGAACATTTCCCCGTTGTTTATTAGGGAGTTGTTGCAGTAAATGACCCAGCAAATCTCTCACCGTTGTTTGCTCCAGCACAGCCCTGGGACAGGCTGGGAGGAGTGCTGGGAGAACAGCCCTTCCCTGCACAGCAGTATCTCACTACCCTCCCCACAAGGTCCTGATGGGCACTTTTGCACTACTAGGTCTCTGGAGATCTGAGAATTAACCCCAAAGATGCAGTATGAGCAAGAAAACCTCCCCGTGCTGCCATCATCCACTTTGCTCCCTCCCTTCCCAAGCCCCCTGCTTTGCAGCAGTCCCTGGGCAGGGAAAGCTCTGGCCTGAGCACCCCCAGCTTTACCTTCACACGTGGGTGGAGGTCCTTCAAACTGGAGATGTGTGCCCAGTTTGCAGGTCAGGATTTCATTTCCAATCAGGGTAAAGCCAGGAAGGCATCTGTACCTCACTATGTCACCTACAGACAGAAACAGAAACCATCTTGACCCAAGAGAAGGATCAAACCATTACGGGTGAACTGTGCCCCGGGAAGGGGGTACCCCGGGTGTGGAGACCTCTCGGCGGTGTCTCTGCCATCGAGCTCTGGCAGGACTGTGCAGAAACAAAAGGCGTAGGAAGGTGGGCGGGAGTCTCAGCTGGGATAAACTGCTGTCATGCCACAGAGACTATTATGATTTGTGCAAGCTATTTCAGGAGGAGATTTCCCTGAAAAAGAGCAGACAGGGAGAAAAGCTGCTTTAAAAAAAAATAAAATACTAAAAGTCACGGCTACTTCACTGGTTGCAGACACATTTTAAATGGGGATGTAACCGTGAACAGCAGCAAAAAAAATACAAAAAGCACAGTGGATATGGGTGAAAGGTTCTCCAAAAAATAATAATGGCCTCTAAGCTTTCACACAATGCTTTGTTTGAAACACCTGAAAACTATTATTGTGGCAAAGATTTGTGAACATTTCTCAACAAGCTCAGGGCTTTCACAAAAGCCAAATCACTACTTCTGTGCTAACAGAGAGGAAAAGCCTCGGGACAATCTGAGCAATTTGACTCTGTGTGAGTGTTGGGTGTTGAGCGTTGAGCAAGGTCAGGCACAGCTCCCCATGCCACACGCCAATCATACACGTGAAGAAGTCTCCCGAAAGCCCAGAATATGGGGTGACAGCACACGCTTGTCTTTCTGCAGGCATCCCCAGCAGCTGGGAAGGAGGGAAGGAGGGCGAAGAGGACCGGGAGAGGCTACCTATGTTGAATTCTTCATTCTCTGTGATGATTTCTGCATTAGGAACGACGGTTGGAGGCTGACATCTGAAGAGCTGGTAGGCTGAAAGAGCAAAGGAAGAGCAGGAGATGTTAAGCTGGGGGTGAGGGCAGCCACAGCCATCTCGGTGCTAAACACGACATACATCAGAGCAAATCCTCCCTCTCCACGTGGAGGAGGAACTGGTGAAAGTGCAACCAGCCCTTTCCCCCTCCAAACCCTACAGAGATGGCTCCAGGTATTTGTGTCCCAAAGCCGCTTTCTACGGTTTCTTACATCTAATAGGAAACAGATGTTTGTCCATCTGTGGAGATGCAGGTGCCCCAACAGCATCTGGATGGGTGCTGAATGATGACATGAAGCAACATTACCAGCACCTTTTGGGATACTAAGAGAGATGATCTTGGTGACCTCCGTGGAATGAGGTCAATCACAGAAGAGGGAGAGTCTCAGAGTGCACCACGCAGATTACAATCATCAGAGAACTTCACCCTCACCGCCTGTCCTTGAACAGAGATTGCAGAACTCACAGGCTTATTTTTAACTTGGAATTATTCATCAAGTCCTTCTGCAAAGAATTCCAGGATTGCTAATGTTTTCAACTGCAAATCCTACACAATAGCTCGCAGCTCACAAAGTGACCTATGCAAGGTGGATGTCAATGCCTCACGGAAGGTGAACCAGGGCAGACCTCGTACTCTTTGCCCAATTAGGTGTTTTTTCCAGGCTAAATGGGAAGAAGAAATCCTGTTGGTGAGCAGAAACAATTCATTATGGCTCACGCACCCGACCAAATACATTGCAAATATCAAATTTCCAACCAAAAATTGAGGATCAGATACCATGAAGCAAAACAAAGGCATGGCTCACAAGCACGTGGGTGCAAAAGGCTTGAGCATTGGGCTGCTTATGAAAATAAACACACGAGAGCTGTGAGCATGGTTAAATTGAAAATATGGTACTGGGAACTAAATGAATATTAATGAAAGACATTTTCTGCTATTTGCTCAGCACTTCTCTGCATCTTTGCTCCCCCTGCACCTGACCCTGGACAAGCATAACTTCCTCTGAAATTTATATCAGCCCTTTAATTTAAGATACCGAAGCTGAAGCTGCCACTGAATATTAATTCTTACTAACTCCACGATGTTGAACTCTTCACACCACGGCAAGGCTGGCAGCAGCCTTAACGAGGCTTACGAGGGTGCTTAAATACACACGTACAGAAGCAGACGTCCCACCAACTTGCTTCAATTTCCTTACCCCCTAACCAGGGGCAGCTTAATACTTTCCCAAAAGGTGTGTGGAGAAAGATGATGTGTGGAGATCAGGGAACGTGCTGGGGGTTGTGGTGGGTGTAAAGGTTGGGCTTACGTAGCCCATGGGTGCAAGGGGGAGGAAAAACTAAACACGTGCTATTACTGTGACCTCAAGTCATCTGGGGCAGGGTCAAAGAGAACTGCCAGGTCTGTTATTCTGACAGCAACCCACCACGGGAGGACAGAGGAGCAACAGACCTGGGAGAGCCTGACATGAGATGGGAGAGGAGGAAAAGACAGGAGGCAGCAGGGAAGAATCCTTCTGCTACACAGCAAAGAGCCATCCCAGGAGGGCACATGCTTATTTTCAATCTTTTAAGCAGATGTTTGACAGTGGGGGAAGAAGGAAAGGAAACCGTAACAAAAATTTAAATTAAATGCTATTTAAGAAGTGCTTGACAGCGTCTATTGAGTGGAAAGATAACGCAGCGTTTACGGCATTAATCTCTCCATAATGGGCCATACCTCAAAACAGAGGTGTGATTAAGATGGCTTCAGCATATGGGTGATACAGCACCAGTAAAGCTCCTTTCAACAGCACATCCATTTGTTCTCACCAGGACAAAACAGCATCCTGTCCTTGAAACCACACTGGGACCCCCTTGAGTTACTGTGCCATAAAACCCTTCCCCATCACGCATCAGCTCGCGCCGGCGCCCAAACTAACCCATTTAATAAGAGGTGCAACATCATCATTTTTCAAGGGATGCTATTGAATCTTTAAGCTCTGTGAATCGTTCTTTTGTTTCCCTTCCTCCACCCTAAGGAAACGATTCTTTGCAGGCATTTAAAAGGGCAGTGTTTCTCTGACACGGTGCTGATCATCTCTGCGTGGGTAAAGACAATTTAAAGCTGAAGGAGAACGTCTCCTATGTCCTAGATCTGCCAGCGTGCAGACACAGGAATGAAAACATACAGTGCTGTAGATCCCGAGGAAATTGCCTTTCCTGCAGTTACACCCCAAATCTGTACACAGATTTCACAGACTGCGCTACCTGAGCTTGGTGAGAAAATTTCCCCCTCCTTTTCCCCACACCGTCCTTGGTGAGCAAAGCCCCACACACAGAACGAGAGCCTGGGAAACAGGGAAGAATCACACCCTGCAGGCAAGCACCTCAATCACTTCACTCTCTGGGGTTCGGCTTTATACTCAAGTCCCACATGTGAAGGGAGCAAGGAGACAGTAAATGCCTCTTCAACAAAAGGCCAAGCAGTTACCAGAGCATCCAGCTGGGCAACAGGTTAGAAGCCACCGCCGGACTCCACCGATTCCTACCAGCACCAACTCCAGACCTCCCACGCCTGCGAGTGGCTTTTACACCCCACAAAACCCACAAGCTAAAGAAACATCAGCTGAAGATTAGAGAACAGCAGCATATGCTGATGGGCTCTCGCTATAGCAATGATAGTATCCAATTCATATTACAAGAGGAAGCGTTCGCCGAACGGCAGCAGTGTTTACACACTGCTCCTTTCTGAGCCAAGCTGCCTAAACCATAATTTCTTGTATAACTGTTATATACGTGCCATTGTCTGGGAATATAAATCTTAGAGTGTTTTGCAGCAGTAAACCAATTCCCTCCGAAGCCTAGCAAACATTCTTTAGGTTCAGCCTATCCGTGTAACACTCGCCTTTCGGAACTGAACAGCAGCCGGGACGTTGAGCACAGATTCATCCGGCGATTCGTGTAAGACTTTGTTGCCAGCAAATTACCCAAGCGGGAGGAGGTCTCCACCTGCACGTTCCAAAATCCCAGTACTGCCGTAAGGACTTGTTGGCTAATCCCATTTCAAGTCAGGCTCTTGTTTAGGGGTGCAAAGCAAACACTCTCACTTGAGTGGTTTACCCAACATCTCTCTAGCGTGGGCTGCACCCACACCAGGGAATCCAGGGATTTATGGGGATCTGTTTCTTCCCCAGAGACGTAGTCACCTCCCAGCCAGAACACAGCTGCCATTTAAAACAGGCCACAGAGATGACCCAATTGGTTTAGCACAGCTCCAGAAAGACAACAGAGCATCCAGCCAGTGCTGCGGGGAAGGAGAGTTTGAGGTAACAAAGCGGAGCCAGCAGTAATGGGATCTGCCCCGGGGAGCACGGTATCCACGGGCATCGCCTCGAGCAGCGTGGGGCTGGCAGGGCTGGCAGGCTGCAGGCACTCGATCCGTGCTAGAATTCCCACAACGTTCCAGGTGGATTGCCACACCTGCACCGACTGTGCGACCACTTGCCAGCGACTCGACTGCGTGAGAGACCTTCAATCTCACACCTGGGAAGCTGGGCCCGTGGTGGGAGATTTCAAGGTATAAGTGGATTTTTTTTTTTCCACATCATCTCTTCCCCAGAACTAATCCTCCCCCCAGCAAGCCACGACCGATCCGCGCCCCTTCGCATCCCACAGGCGGGTAGAAAGCATGTTACAGACCGTAGAAATAAATGGCAAAAATCCCTCCGTTGGCTGCATCACTGTGGAATTTCATCAGGACCTGATTGGAAGAGCTTTGTGCTGATTTCTTAGCAGAGTTGCCAGTGAACACACCAAGCTGGGGGGCTGTTTGCTGTGGACCATCCCTAAAATCGTGTGTCAGAAACAGAAGAGCAGAGTGTTACTACATGTCTTTAATCCTTGGCAACAAACCATCTCCCACACTATTCACATTGGATGGCCTCCGTGCTCTTCCTCCCTTGTCCTCCCTTTATGTTACAGTCTCAGCAGCTCCCTGGGCAGCTGACCTGGACCCCCAGACCTCCTCCCCACTCCATTATAACCAGATATTCCGGCAGAGCAGGGCTTACCCAGTAATCAATTACAAACACAAACCTCATTTTTAACCCCTGATTTTGAAGAATTAGGGCCAGTTTTCCAATGGAGTTTCACTCCATTTGCACAGCAGACACAGAGAGGTTTTGGAAGTCAGATACTGATCAAGTGCTACAAGCTTAAGAATCTGGCCACAAGCTCTTTAGCCAGTGCAGCTACGAGTGCTCCCTTGGCCGACTGAAGTTGGTAATATGCCATTTCTCTTCCCTTCTCCCAACAGGAAAGGAAGATCACAGCCTGGGAGGGACATCAGCTTGGACTGTAGGGCTGTGTATCTCTAGATTCCAACAGAAAAAACCAGTAGAGGGCATTGGTACATGTAAATGAGTTACCAATGGCTTTTTTCCTTCATTCAGCCTCTATCCATAGACAGAGTGCAGAAGGACAGAGAAATGAGCCTCCAAAATGTCTGTCAGAGAAATCAGAAGCAAGAGGCAATTCCTATTGTGTGAGTCTGAACGAGATTCATTTCCACTAAATTCAGCCTGAGATAAGGACCCCGTTTACCATTCATACAGTGTCCTCTGCAAAGCCCCTTTGGCTGCCCAAGAGATGTTTCCTTATTCCACTCAGCAGAGCATTCTGGAGATGAAGGGACCGGCTGACAAAAGCATCTGGCAGGATGAGGGGGGGCTCAGACAGTGAACCCCACCCCCTTCCCAGCTGGGATCCTGGTCTGCACCCCCTGGTAGCTCAGCCCCTGCTCGCAGCAATTGTGGCAAACCAGTGGGACAGTGGCTGCCAAACCCAGGCACTGCAGGGAGCTGATGGGCTTCATTTTAAACTGCTGGTGATCGCAGAAATGAATGACAAGAAAGACCTATAAGGTCTTACAGGTGCTGCTGTACAGCCAAGGGTGGGACTGCTGCTCGCGAGCTGCAGAACAGAGGCAAAAGCACCATGAAAGAGAAGTATTTCTGTACAGACTGCGCTCAGTGCCGTTTCCACCACTGGGCAGGAGCAGCCTGGTCACCCAGGGATCGATCCCATCGCTGACCTCGCCACTCCTCGTTCTTCAGCAACGTTAACGTTACCCGTGTTTGGTGACAGCCACTTGGTCCATTTTCCTTACAGCACATGGTCCTTAATCTAAAGGCCCTACCAAGCACCCAGAGTTAATAAAATTCCAAATCCTCATCCCAGGGGCCCCGGAGGAGACTTCCTCCTACCCTGACACACAGCACTCCCCAGGCACTGCAGCAAGGGGTGCTCTATTTATCAGCAAGAGCATCGCTCTGAAATGGAGCCTTGGCAGCAACTCCAGTCCGCCCTCACCCCTCCGCTGTACCCACCAAACGGTGATGAAATCGTTGTAGGGCTCCGTCTGCAGCAGAGTGAAGTTGAGATGGATTCCATATCCCACCGGCACTGTGAGAAGCCAAGTGCAGTCTTGGGAATTGGGGTACTGGTTGGGGAAGCCAGGAGAGTAAACTGTCCCATTTTGGGTGGTGACGTTCCCCCCACAAGGCACTGCGGGTAATCAGACAGAAACACAAACCTAATGAAATTGGCTCTTAAAGATCCTCTATTTCACAATTTTCTTTCATTTTTGGGGGGGTAAAAAGACAGAAATTTTAGATACAGGAAGGTCCAGCCCCAAACTCCGGGCCCAGCTTGCCTCAAATAATTTGTACCTGTCACAACTACATCAAACGCTTTCAACTTAATTCCATTACAATGAATTCACGGAGTGCTTCCGAGCTGAAAGGAGACTGGTTTGTACAGATGTGATAGCCAGGTGTGCAAATAAACTCCATCTTACACCCTAGCAAGGGACTCTGGGCTCCACCAGCTGTCTGCACCCATGCGTGGAAAACACAGCCCCCAACGAGATGACACCAGTGGGCAAATCCATCCGCTCGCTCGGCCCGGACCAGAACCATCAAGCATCTGGTTTTTCACCAAGCACATCTGAGCAGGGGGAAGTGCTGATTTGGATGACAACAACATCCAATTCATTAATTGAGATGACAGTTGTACTGCACTAGGTATCTCCCAGGTCCAAATGAGCTTGCAAACTAAAGAGGCAATTAGAAACAGGCAGCAAAGGAGAGCAGGGATAGAAGACAAGCTGCTGAAGGCAGTGCAGGAGGGCCATGGCAAGTCCCTAGGTCTGAAAGTCCCACATACATGTATCAGCCTCTGGACCTCCCCGAGATGGAAGTTCAACTGGAACGATGAAAAGATGCGCAGCTTGTTACTGGTGACCTACAGCAAGTGAAGGCACGGGGGTAATCGCAGACAGGTCACCTGCCTGAGCCAGCTCTGGTCTAGAAGCCACACCGTGTTATTAACTCACTCCTTGGCCCAGGATGGCACCTGCTCCTGCTCAACCCACCTTAGTAATTCAGGCTCGGTGCTCAATGCTCTTGTTTGTACAGGAGCAGCTCCACAGATTTCTACCACCCCGACCTGATGTGCCAGATGTGAGGTTAGAGAAGGCTCCAAATATTCAGTGCCTGGCTCTGTTCCACTTTCTCACACAGTCCATCAAGCTGAGAAAAGCACGTGTATTTCTGTAACTCCATACGCTCCTTTTCTGAACCAAACACCCAAGGAGCCTCAAGGTGCCAAGTTCCTTTCTGCCCTACAAAGCAGCAGGGAGGCTGCTGACCACTGGGAAAACTCCCTGGAGCGGCGCTGGAGACCTTGGCTGCCGTGCACTTATTTCAGAATTACAGCTTCTCTCTTAATTAAAAGGGCTTTCAGCTCTGACCTGCATGGGAGAGGTGAGCTGGGTGGCCTAAGGCAGCCAGTCCTCACTGCTATGCAAAAATGCATCATTTAAGGAAACAGCCAGAAAAGGAAAGTTCTGCACTGACTTCGACAGCGTTAGCAGCTCACCAGACGGGCACACAGAGAAATAAAGCAAATGGTCCAAAATGTACCAAACCCCAAACCCCTCTGCTCTCAAACCGCTGCAGAGCAAGAAAGGTACTTAAAAGACACAACAAAGAAGGAAGAATTCGTTGGTTGTAGCTGGCAGAGCTGATGTCTGAGGTAGGTAAGGGCATAATCCTGCTACCACCAGCTCCCACCCTACCAGCAGCACCCAGCTGAGCACAGGACAGTTTCCCAGCTAACACACATCTCTGCTGCGTTGCAGGGGTCAGAGAAAGAGCAGCTGAGGATTCAGTTCTTTATGCTTTGCGTTCACTGGGGTTCAGGGACTTAGGACTTAAAAAGAGGAAAAATATCACCTCTCCAACTCCCTCTCTTTCCCCAGGGCACAGTTCTCACAGTCCAAGCACCGTGGAGAGGCTGGGATAAAGGTCAGTGCTCTTGGGAAGCGCGGTGGGAAATCTTCAATAAGCAGCCTTGAACTTCTTAAGGGTTCATATGAAAACCTTCTAAAGTAAACCACACAAGACTCAGCCTGTTGGCCCAACGGATGAAAAGCTGAACCAACCCTATTGGGGGTTGAAAAGAGAATTTGGACATTTGAGCTGTGAAACACAGAACGCAGATCCGCTCCTTCAGTCAGAGGAGACCTTGCAGGGTTACTGAAGAACTCCCACCTGGATCATTTTGGAGATGCCAACACTGTGACACTAAGGAGACTACACAGGGACACCATCTTCCCACACTAAGAGCCCCCAGACCTGCGAGGGTCTTCCAACAAGGATCGTTTTTATTTACCAATGCTAAATCAACGGAAGCTGAATGTCGGCGAAGAAATAAAGCAGACAAAAATTATTATTACAATGACCCTGGACCACTTCAAGCTGAAAGCACAGTCCCACCAGCATCAGCAGTGAGTGACAGCCAGCAACAAGTCCTCACCCACTGCATGAGATTCTAACACCAGCTCAAAAGATGCACCTTAGTTTTGAGCAGTTCAAGATGTTTGCTTTGACTGGGCTGAAATATGTTGAACGTGAACTCACAGAGAACACGCTTCAACACCTCAGGGGCTGAGGCTTTATTCAAAGTGCACATTCCCAACCTGCCTCCAGCAATGCTTTTGTTTCCAGAGAAACTTTCAGCCCTATTACAGTTCAACAATTCAAAAGGCGGCCAAGAACAGAGCACTGAAACTTTTCCTCTCCCCAGAAATGCCCACCGGGTGCTCTCGGGGGGACCCCAAAGCCATACCTTCACACCTGGGCAACGGGTGGTCCCAGTTCCTGTTGGTGCCATGCTGACAGGTCAGGACGGGGTGGCCGATCAGCTGGTAGCCAGGCAGGCACTCAAAAGAGATGGACTGGCCGACGTTGTAACCGGCTCCTCTCACAACACCATTAGCAAAAGGTTCTGGGTCAGGGCATTCCTGAAGCTCATACGCTGAAAACAAGGAGTGAATGTTTCATGCCTCATACTGTCCAACAAAAGCAGGAACAGCACCATCCATACTGTTCAGCTACTTCCTCCTCCTGCAATGACTTAATTGGAGAAGAAAAATATTGAAGAACCATGCACACATCTGCAAGGAGGCTGAGGGACAATCCTGCTGCTGCTTTGTGGTAGCCTCAGGCATGAGCCCTGGGGTCTGCCCTGGTCCCAGAGCCTGTGTTCACAGTGACCCCCCCCCCCTCACTTTGATTTGGGAAATCTGCCTTGGTTTTCCAGCAACCACGGACCCCGCTGATGAGGAATGAGAGTCCACGGGTTACCATGTTCCACCTGGCACTCGAAATTACTGGTCAGCCTTGCTGGAGCTAATTTACATAGCAATTTCCATGAGATTACCCAGAGTGCTTCACAGAGCACATTCCTTCCTCAATTGTGCAGCAGCACATGAATTATATGGTGCACGAACAGGACAGCTACGACAAAATTAATGTTTTCAATTAAGTGTGAGTAGCGGCTTTTATTGCTATTTCTGGGGAGCCAGCCCTTTGTCAGTCCTTGGCCACATCGCAGGGCTGGAGACACGCGCCTCAGCACGAGGCCAGGCTGCAGCTAAGGGGGTGGTTGGACTTCAGCTGAGACTGAAAAGCAGCTCTAGGATTCCGGAGCAAACTTAGAGCTGCTGAGGACTCTTCTCTTTGGACATGACAGTTGACAGAGCCAAGATCTAAGTGAATCTGGCCAGAATGAATTCAAAGGCATTTCACTGTCACCGAGCACGCCAGGAACATTCGTTATTTGCCGTAGGGTGAACAGATCCCAGTTATTAGGATTAAGCACGGCCTTCATGTAACACCTTTCCACTCAGCGGGATTAAGTCCTCATGGAATTAATCCAACAGAAAAGTAACCACCATGACACCTACTCTCCTCCACCGCCCTCACCGTTAGCACCCGGGGACAGGATTGTGCCACCGCTGCTCCTTCTGGGGCCTCCTCACCTTGGTACTCCAACTTGAAGCCCGGCTTGTTCTGCGAGTGGTCACTGTGGAAATACACAGTGGTCTCGTGAGATGTCGACAGGAGGGAGCCCGGGATTTCGGTGCCGCTGAACCGCCCGATGACGTTACTGGTGTCGTACGGCCCGTTGCGGATTTCGACAAAGTCGTGGTTTGGCTCGGTGGAGAAGTTTAGGAACTGGATGTGAGCACCTGGAGAGGAGGAATGAATGGTCTGCCTCGAAAGCTACACCCTGCAGGGTCCTCTCCTCGCCACTAGGATGGCGGGACAGCCCGAGCCAGGGGTCTTGTTTCCCCAGCAGCTGTAACCAGGAGGAGGAGGAGGGTTAATTCAGGAAACCCAGAGGGGCTGCAAAACTTGCACCTCCTGCAATCAGGTGCCCTGACGGGGCCCTGCCCAGAGAGGAGCGGCACTGGGGGTGCACAGATTTCTGTCTTCGTAAGGGCTGGGGAGGTCCTCGTTTTGACGGTGCTGATGCCTCCGTGGAGTCCAGCTGAGGTAGGATATAACCTGACACAAGCTTTGGTCGCTCATTACTTATAAAGGGTGATACAACTGGTGATGTTTTAAGGCTTTGATAATGTGATAACGTAGTTAAGATGGGAAAGTACGCGAGCACACCACGGGAGGGTGTTATCACTGCTTCAGAGGTGTGCCCACAAATCCCTATCAACCTGTTCTATCCACAGTGACCTGTAATCACCTTTTGAAAAACCTATTTATCATTTCATAGCACCACGTAAAAGCATCTTTAATGCAAAGCATGATCAGGAGGCCAGAGTTTCTGCGAGTCATCTTGGCAAGCAACGCGCCCAGCACAGACCATGCAACAGGGATCTCCTCTCTTGTGATAGCCTCAAACCAAAAGCAGCTGTCTCACCAAACCCCACTGGCAGCAATATCCTCCATGTGCAGTCCAGGTTGCTTGGATAATTTCCTGGGAACCCTGGGCTCAGGAGCACTCCTTCCATCTCTTCTGCTGTTCCTCCACACTGGGCTGTAAAATCAACAGCATTAATGGTCAGGATCACTCAGGGGTCTCTCTGGATGATGGTCACAGTCAGCCCGCTGCGTCAGAAATAAAGAAATTAGAAAGGAAGAGAAGAAAAAGGAAAGCCTGCTACAGAAGTAGCGCAAAGTTTGCCAGGAACTGTATGGGCACATTACTAATGTATGTGCCTTATCTCCAGCCCTCTGGAGATAAAAGCTGGGGCCAAGAGATCCATCTTTGGCCATCCCAGTGGGAGAGACAGATTGGAGCTGCAAGAGAAGAGCTGGACACTGCCCTGCCCGCAGATGCTGTTAACGGTGCACACCGTGGGCACAGCACTTCTCTGAATTGTTAACCACTGGAGAAGAAAAAAAAAAAAAAAAAAAAAAAGGACTGTGAAAAAAACCCAGACTGATCCTATTTTGACTCCAGTTACCACTACAGTTTTTTCTGGTTAACTGCTCTACCCCGACTGCTCTACTCTTCAGTCTCCAGGCAATCACCGATGAACAGAGCAGCTCATCTGCACACCGGCTGAAGGAAATTCCCTACCAAGAAGAGATCCACAGATGACAGCACAAAATATGTTTACAAAAAGCGTCACATGGAATTTGAGCACAGACAGAATTTGAGCACAGATAGCATCTTCTCATGCTCATCTGGGTGACCTCTGCCCTGTTACGGTAACACCACCCAGGCAAATACACCCAAGGTGTTCTCCTGACACCTGACAGTGAGGGTACAGATTCCTTTGTCCGATATCTCATTATGTGTGTACTTCCTACTAACAAGGTTTCTCCCAGAAGATTTCTCTTTCTTTTTCCTCCTTAATGGCTCTTTAATAGAGCTACTACTAAATTATTTAGAAGTCAAGCATCTGGATGAAGTAGACCAAGAGAAAATCAGCAGGCTCTGCCAGGGAAGCAAGCTGTTCTCCGAGCAGGGGAACCACCAAAGCCTGGGTTCCCATGGGGGTGGCAGCCAGCGGTGCTCTGGGCAGGGTTCAGACACATCAGCACAGGAGAATGAGCCTCAGGACCATCAGCGTGGGGTGCTGAGGCATCTCCATAAAAGATGATGGTCACTCACAATGATCTGCACTTGGCTGCAGAGACTCGTTCATGCCTCCCTGAAGCTGGGTGACCTTTTCCAGTCAAATGGGACGCAAGTGGAGGAAAATGAACAGACAAGTGGATGGGCATCTGGGCCACCACACTTGGTCATGACTGTCCAAAACCAGACAACCCGAATTAAACCACCCTGCTCTTTGCACTGCGAGAGTGCTTAGCAGGCACAGCCCCACCAGGCAAACCCTACTGAACTGGGTGACTGATGCTGATTAAAAGGAGAAAATTTTAGATGCGTAGTTGCTCAGCTACTCATCAGCTAGATGATAACATTGGGATCCTCCTCCAGGCTGGGATCCCCCAGTTCTAATGCTGGGCTGAAGGGCTGCTGCTTGCTCTCAGAGCAACTCCCACGGGTACGAGCCCTTTAGCTCAGTCATTCTGCTGCAAATGTCTCTGTATTTATTCCTGGCCTGCAGATCATCAGATAAAAGAACTGTTAGCTCTTATAATTACTTTAAAGCAAAATGATGTAAGCTAGAACAGCAGGAGCCTGAAATAACTGTTAACTAAAGCTATTAAATGCATAAATGTCTCTCTCAAAGCTGTAAAATGTGCCATATGAATATTAAACATCTAGATTTGCCAGAAGCAAAATATTGAAAATAATCAAAAAACTCCAGCAAGTTTCCTTCACCTCTGTGCCTCTTCTCCTCGGGCTGAATTCTCTCGTGGTGGAAATCGACTGCCCAGTTCCTTTCTCTCAAGGCTGGAAACACTCTGCAGTCCCAGCCCTGCTCCTCAGAGGGTGTCACGGACAAAGAGCCATCTGGACAAGTGACCTGGCTCTTGCTGGTCGCATAAGACACGTGAGATGCCAAGATTGGCAGCAAGGCACTGACTGGTGCAGTCTGGAGATACTGGGAGGGTAAAGAGGCTCCAGGAGAAGATGAAGTTTTAGGGATATCAAGATGCATTTCATAAAATTAAACCAGCCTGCAGATCTTTGCTTAGGATGGGAAAAATCCCCCAACCCATAAAACCAACCTGCTTTCAGTAGAAAGAAGTTTTAAGTTTTCCCTTTTGAATTAATTTTTGTCCAGGAAATGCTTTTGTATTTTATATTTTATTCTATAGCCACACTTTAAACGTGGAAAATAAAGCACCCTGGGCAGCCCATAGGGGCTTTTCCATTGAAATCTCCTCTTGCAGCAAATGAAGGGTTTTTTTCACGCTCTATCTCACTTCCAGAGCAAACCTGCATTTTCTAACTCAGATCTTGACCCCAATTATTTATTTATTTATAGAAAATCTCTGTAAATATCTGCTAGGCACAAAAGCAGAAGAGTCCTACCGATGCAAAGCGGCGGTGGGTAATTCCAGCGACGGACGGTGCCCGGCATGCAGGAAATGTGAGAGTGGCCCTGGAGGAGAGGAAAACAAGAATCAGAAGTTCAAAGGGTCTTCCAGCAAGCCGAGCGTTTGTTCTTGTCCCTTTCTGTCGAAGAACGGCCGGTACCTGAAGCGCGTAGCCCGGTTCACACTGGAAGGAGACGACGTCGTTCACCAAGTAGCGCTCACCGATCTTCAGGCCGTTCCCAGGAATGGGGGGCTCTGGGCAGCTGGACAGACCGACGGCTGCGAAGGCAAGAGAGAGGTGAGTGCTCCAGGGAGCGGGGATGGGGTCTGCACTGAAGGAAGGGAAAGACACACCTTCATTTTAGCCCCACTCCCCTGTTTACCAACCACAGAGACTGGGTGGGGAAAGTCCCGTGGCCTCTGGGAGCTGATAACTCTGCTCGTGCAGCATTCCCTTGTTGCCGGGTGTGTGCAGGATCCAGAGGTATTCACATCACTTTGTGGCACACGTGCCCTTTTTCATCTACACAGATATCACAGATCACCTGGTGATTTGTGGCCAAAACCATTTTTGATGGAACCCTAACAACTTAATGGAGAAGCTGCATCTGTGACAGCACGTCCACTGCACAGCAAAGACCGGTTCACTCTCAGCTGCTCAGGAACAGAAACACCCAACACGAACCCTCCCCATCCGAGGTCCATATTCTTGTTACGCCGTATGCGCCTCTTCAACCCGACAGCGCCTGACACAAGATCGGAGAGGATGCAGGAGAGAACTCTCTGCTGTCCCTCACTGGCATATGGTGTGTGCTGGATGAAATTTGCCCCTTTCTGGGCAGAAGCAGCACCATTTCATTCTTCCAACCCTATTTTTTCCTGTTTTTCCTGTTTTCAATTACAGGCTGAATTTACCACCCAAGCTGAGCAGCAGTAAGTGCAGCCGGTCCTGGACGGTGCCTGCAGAACAGCCTACCAACGCTGCATTCAATCCCACTTCCATCTGAGCTACATTTACAACTCGGAATACCCCGCTGCAAACCCAATTAGCCATCCCTGAAGTCTCGTGGCGGGTGATGCCCTCTCCCTTCACACACACGCCACCTCCTCTTCCTCCCACAACACCCAACGCAGATAAAACGAGGAGCGGCGTCTGCAGGCACCTCACACCCGCCGCGGCTCAGCTGCCTGCCAGCACCTCCCTCGCTCCTGTGCTGGCAGCTGCCACTAAAAGATAACCTTCTGCATCACTGCAAGGGCTAAAGCTCTGCTTAACTCCGCAGTCTGCAGGCTGAGCTGAAAGCAGATGAAAAAACAGGAGAGAGGAGATGCTGACTCTCCTCCTGAAACCCTTGTCACGCTCCCCAGCAAGCAAACCTGTGGTCCCTCCCCAGCCATGGCTGTTCTGCTTGACCTTCAGAGAGACCAGAGAGCAAAGAGCTTGAAATAACCTCCTGTCCAGATCGAGGGGCTCTGAGTTTCACTCGATTCTAAACTGTTCTTGCAGTAGAGGGAAGAGCTTTGATTGAGGAATCCAGTGAGGGGAAAAGGGGAAGAAGAAAACTCTGTTTTTTTAGCTCACCTCTCAAAACTTCCTTGCAGCCCCTCTAAATGAAGAAAGACAAAACCCAGGGCTCAGAGCTGTGAGACTCCAATTGCACAAGCAAAGCAAAAAAACCAAAAAACCACCAAAAAAACCACCCACACAACCCGACCCACATTATTTCCAGCTGCCATGAAAATCAACACCTATTAATTTTCTCAGCAAAGGAACCAAACAAGCCTGATAATCCCAAGCCTCATGAAAAACCTGAACATGATTGTTGCAATGAGGTAATATGATCTTCAAAGAACTTATTGATTGAAACAGAAATGGAGAATAAACAGAGCTGCAGCAAGAGAATTTCTAAATCAACATCCACTCCTCAGGCTCCCAGAGAGCAATCTGGGGCACACTTTCTCACCCCAATCTTGTCATTTGCTGTAATCTTCCTGGATCCATTAACGTGCAAGGTTTCAATCTGCAAGCCCAGTAAAACCTGGCAAGCTTAGTACTAGTTGGCCCTCAGAAAAGCCACAGTCTCTGCAGCCAAACAGCTTTGCCATTTCTGTGGATGTTTTACCAGACGAAATGCACTTGCAAATCTATTTGCTGCTTCGGAAAAAAATAAACAGAACATTGGTCGGCTTCAGAGACAAACACAAGATTTGTGATCAGAACCAATTATCAGACACAGTGTCCAGCAAGAAACAATTATGTTTGCAGTGCCCCAAGGAAGACTGCGTGAGCAGAGACAGCAATCCCAGCACATCTCTCATCAGCTCACCATCACCGACACCAGCACAGGACTGGAGCCAGACCATGGCCACGCATTAACCAGTCCCCCGGGAGCTGCACGAGCACCAGACCGGCTCCTGGCCCTGTCACACCCGTATCTTTAACACACTGCAAACACACGAGCCTGTTTGCTCTCCTTGCTGCGAGCTACACGACCGAGTTCCACGCGCTGAAAAGAGCGGAGAGCTGCCGTCCTGCGCCTGCTTGCTCAACTCCGCGTGTGCTGCCGCTGGACCGCGGGCGGGCAACTCCAGCCCTCGGAACAGCACCGCTGGCGAGGTAACAGCCACCACCCCCGTGACCCACGGCAGCTGGGCTACAGAACACCCTTCCTGAACGAATGGGTGTCCAATAGCAGCAATCAAAATGCAGATGAGGGGGGGAGAATGGATTTCTGGCATCCTCACCCAAACCTGACAGCCCTTTTCCAAAAGACTCTCTTCCCTGCCACGTCTTCCAGTTGTAGTCAGGGTTGTTCTCTTACCACGGAGGATTTCTTTTTTTAAGCACTGTCTCCAGACGGAATTCTCCCGTGGAGCTCTGTCTAGCCCTGCCTGCTGCTTCCAGCAAAGACCAATATCGAATGCTCAGGAAAGGCTGCAAGGAGCAGCCAGCCCCTCCCAACCCCTGGCAAGCATCATTTTAGGCCCTTCCCGAGCAGAGATTACAGCGCTGCGCCGAACAAGCCAACTCACCATGAATTTTTAATACTCTGGCCTCCTCAACTCCTCCTGCGCTACAACACAGAACAGGTGCCACAAAGTGCATCGGCAGCGAGATGAGGGTCACCCCGGGGCCCCACATCTCCTCTGCTGCATCTGTTCTCCATTTAACACTCGCTCCCTTCTCTGCAAGTCGAGAGCAGGGAACCACATCAGCGGGGGCCAGAAAGCTCACTGCCCCTTCCCCACTAAGCACATTCCACTTCTAGAAGGCAACGGCTCTCTAATCATTTCCCCATCACTCAGAGGAACCGCAAATCAAGGCTGAATTGCTCTTACTTTTGTATTCCAGGTGAAAGCCAGCAGCAGAGACACTGATATCCGAATAGAAATGCAGATAGAGCTGGTTTGAAGTGCTGTTCAGCAGCGCCGGCACCGTAGTTCCTGGGAAAACAAGAGGTGCACAAAGATAGTGAAGAGGATTCTTTTTTCCTCCTCCATGTCCTTGGAGATTGGCTGCAGAAGAGGCTGAGAACAGAAAGTCCTTTAACTTAACAAGCTCTGTGGTTTTGATCAGGTTCTAACGAGGCCAATTGAGAAATACCCAAGGCCTCTCTGCAATGGCCTTTTCAAAGTCTACCAGTGAATTTCATCATGTGAAGTTTTACCTCCTACAGACCAAACAGACCAAAAGCATTGAGAAGGGAACTGGTGATGAGAAACAGCGTGGGTGGAGCACAGGTCCCTGCAAGCTCCGTGTTCCTTCTCCTGCCTCATTCCCTGGAAGCTGGTGCGGCACCAGGTCAGGGCAGTTCTATCCCCAGTGCAGCACTGGGAGCAGAGGCTGTTGGTCTTGGTCTTCTCCTTATCAACCTCAAAGCACTTGGAACACGTTTGTTCATTAAATAGGCAAGAATTGGAGCCATGGCTTTGCAAGCAGCTCTGCTATTTGAAAGCTTTACAAGGCTCCTGGGCTGCTCGCTGAGCACTGCTCTGCTGAAAGCCACAGTCCCCACTGCCAAGGAAAAGAAGGGTTGCTTTGTAGCCCTTCATCCATTTTGGTGTCAACTGGCCAGGCTGGGTTAACTGGTCTGAGCTGACCCCACACAACCCAGCAGCGCTGTGGGAACTCCCAGCTCCAGGCAGAGGAAGCTCTCAGGGGTTTTTGCAAAAAACCCAAACCTAACGCCCTGGGTTTGTGTTGAAGACCCTCTATCAACACCTTCTGCAGGAAGACAGGAGTTAAATTCCCAATTCAGCAAAGCCCCTTTAAGCACGTGCTTAGATCTCAACCGAGTTTCTGAAGCACTTAAGCACATGGTTGATTTTATGTAGGTGCTGAAGTCCAGCTGACCTGAACAGGCATTAAACCTGTGCTGAGGGGCTTCACCGAGCACAGTGCTCAACACCTACCAGAGAAACTTCCCAGCATGGTGGCCGTGTTATCTCCTCCATCGAACACTTCCAGGGAATCCCAGTTCTGCTCAGTAACAAAACTGATCACCTGGATCTGAAGAGGAAAAAAAAACCAACAAAAAAACTAAACAGCACAACTCCTGCAATCTTGTTAATAAACCGAAACAATAGCAGTGAAAAGGCTGCTAATAAAGTCAGGAAGACACCCTAGGCTTTAAGTCAGCACTGCTCTTTATCTGTGCTAAACTGGCCAAACTTGGAGACCTATTCTGGGTTATACAGCTATTTTCCAGCAAGCTCCACACTTCAAACTTCCCTATCAGGGGTGCTGTCTTCTGCTGCTACAAAGGCAGAGCTCCTGGAATTTCACAGCTAATTTACAGTGGCTGAAAATCTGAGCCTTTTATTCTGTTCTGAGAAATCCCCAAAGATTTTTGTAAGGCTTTCAAATGAAAGCAACCACTGGCAACCCAAGAGCTAAAATCAAAACAAAGAAACCCCCATTAAACCACAAGACTTTTTTTTTTTAATGCAATAAAGTTTCTGCAACTGCCTTGTTTCTCTGCTTTCAGTCAAATCGCTCAAGCTGCGTTTCCAATTTTCCCACCTTTCTCTGCCATGCCCCATAATATGTGGGGGCTTAACAAAGTCACTTGACTCTGTCAGAACATCAATGCAATCATCAAACGAGTAACATCACAAGATCTGATAAATCTGCATTCACGCAGCAAAGCAGCTCTTAATACTTGAGCAAAGATCTACATGTAATTGCACAGATTTGTTTTCCTTGATTACCATTAAAATGGATTCTGCCTCTATTCCTGAATACCAGGAGCTCAAAGTATTCAGTGTCCCATGAAGAAAAATAAGCTGTGCTGTAGATCACGTTTGGTGAAAGGCCTGAGAAAGTCAATCAGACGGGAAAGCTGAGACAGCCAACGGTAGGTGGAAAACAACAGCTTGAATCTGTAAGCTCTACGTGAAATGTCCAAATAGCAGGTACCTCAAATTACACTTCTAAGCCAACAAGCTGAAAAAGGACCTTAAAGACAAATCAGAGGCATAAATGACTTTTACAACTTGGCCCCAAACAAAAGGCTTCATTTCCTGGCATCTGGCAGAAGCAGCAGCGGTTTGGGCTGGGGAGAATGCTGGGACTCTGGTAATTCGGCAGGGAGATGCTTCCTTGACTTCCAGCCTTCACACATCTGCTCCCTGCAGGAGCATCAACTCTTTGAGGTCTCTTTGGACAAAGATTTCCTCCTAAGCCCAATGCTTCTGATCTGCAGCCACCCTGCTGAATTCAATGGAACCGCTCCCTCAAGCGCTGAGCTCAGCAGGACGTGGTCACCGGGCTCAACACTGTGAGGAGATTTTGATGCCTGACAAACCCGGTTGGCACGGGCAGGGGTACACGTGGACGTGGACACACACACGTTACCCCTCCCCCCTGGTACGGCAGGGAAAGCCCCTTCCCTTTTCTACCTCCAGGGTTCTTATGCTGTATTTATTCACCTACTCCGAGTATCTTGCCTGTTTTTGTCCTGCTGAACATAAACCACACATTTAACAAAGATAATGCAAAATCAAACCCCATTATTTCTGCCATTTTAACCTTTTTCCTCCTTGATTTTTTTTTTCTGAATAATCCAGCAGAATATAAAGTTCACGCAATGTTTTGTGTTGGTTCCCCCTCCAAAAAAAAAAAAACCAGTACGAGGAGTTCATCTGTCAGCAACTGCAGTGAGCCCTGCAGAGCCATCCCTGCTCACACTGACCAAAGTCAATACCTTTCAGGCTGCACAATTACACCCCTATTGTGATTTACATTATTGAAAGAAGACCATGGACTGAGAATGTGCATTTTGTTTGCTCTTACATTTTCTAAATTATTAATTGTCCTCCCCCCTCCCAACTTAACGGAATAAACATTTTTAAGGTCCTAATTCCAGTCTGACATGTGGATTCACAAGGGATCTGCATCTATTTACCACCATGTATATAAATTAATTCGCTCAGGAAGGTTTGCTACACGAATGAATAATTCATGGCAGAAGTGCCAGCTCGTACCCTGATTACATAAAAATCCTGCTACTGACTCGCTGCTACCAAGAAAGCTTTAATTTCACCTCCTTCTCTGATTTACAGTTGTTTAACCTTTAATTGTTGTACAAAATGAGGCTAAACCGATGCTTATGTTATATCTAATAACTGTGAACATCTCGTGTGCAAAAGGGGGTGACCGGGGAAGCGGAGCGGGGCAGGTTAACCTGTGCTCCAGCGCCGTGCCCATCACCCCGCCTCTGGGCTGCGCCCCACCCAACAGCACCTGCACAGAGCGTTGCCGTGGCCGTTTTACTCTCTGGGGAGCAAAATCTTCTGCCATGCTTCTCCGCCCTCCACCCCCCCCATAGAAGACCTCCAGTGGAAGTCTCAGTGCCACAAGCTGGGGATGGCATCCCGTGTTGCGACGCGGTACGGCGACGGTGCCGCGTCCCCGGTACAGCCGGAAGCAGAGCCCCCTGTACTGCTGTGGGTCCACACAGGCTCTCGCCGAGCACCAGAGGAAGGAGTCACGCTGAAGGACCACGGTTCAGCCCTTCACCAAAAGAGTTCCTGCTCTAGACCTGGAAACTGAACTTGTGGCTGAGAGATCAGCCACAGGGTAGACTTTTTTGGTTTGCTTCCATTCTGTGTTTGATCCCAAAATATCCATTTCCCTTGCAAGAGATGACGTCCAGCAGGAAAGGAGCAAAGAAAATGAAACCTTTAAAACATTTTGCCATTGCCATTTTACACAAAAGAGCTGCATTTGCACAAGCAATGAGGGAAGAAAACTACTTAGGAGTAAAACCACATATTTAACAGCCCTGCTGTAACACCCAAAGTCCTCGGCGCTTCACGCTGGTGCCAGAACAGCTCCGCGGGCCGAGAGGTGGCAGCGAGGGTTTGCATTCAGAACACGGCAGTGCAGAGCACAGACAGCTATTTACATCGCTTTAAAAATTAAGTGAATTATCACCTCCTGATCCCAGGAGTCCTGAGCAACTTGCGAGCTGCCTTGACTGTTCAGGGGTTTGGCTGAGCTAAATGGATCCTCCTGCCATTTGGGGGTTTTAAGAATGGCTAAAAATCTCACACGAAGAGAAAGGGATCGACAGCAACCTCGTAAGGCTTTTGAAAACACCATTTGAAATGGCTTCAAAAACAAGGAAAAGAGTGGAATTTGCTGGAAAGGACAGAGCACAAGCCTGGCAGACTTCTCAAAATATTACTCCTGGCTTGTGGTGCTTCGCTGTGAAGCCCCCTCTGCTGCTGCCATCAGCTCTGTCCATCCCAGACACAGGTTCAGGTTTTGGCTCTGCTTTACGATGGTGGCACCAGGTTAGACTCCCTGTCTGCAAGCACAGAACTGTGACCCAGCAAGGCTCTGCTGATGTTTCAGCAAAACTGCAGAGAGAAACCCAAGTGCTGTGTGCCAACAGCTGCAGAAAGGGAGGAAACCACCTACAAGTCAATTAGCCAAAGACACGATTAGAGAATTAAAGGCACTTAATGAACAAAACCCTTGCAGACAAAGTGGTGTAAAGAAGAAGAAACTCTTGAATAATGAGACCTGTAGAATGAATGAACCCATTAAAGAATCCATCTCCCGTGCATCAACTGGTGTCAGCGTAACGCACGGCGGGAGGTGAGGACGAGGCACACGCACTGAATGGGAACCTTATCTAAGGCTTGGTCTCTGATGCTGGACTTCATGCTCAACATCCTCTGGCTTGCAGGACTATTTCTGCAGAGGAATGATAAGGACCACAAAAAGTCCTGAAGAGAGAGCTCATTTACCTGGAGACAATGAACAGCAAAGCTGTAATTGTATAATCATACTGCTGCAACTCTGCTGGCATAACAAATCCACGCAGGCACTGCGAGCAAGCAACTCTGCCTCGGTGTAGCTTACACTGCTTTCAACACTGCATAATTAAGCAGTATAAAGATATATGCCCAAAATACCACAATTATTTTGTTACACCAGAACAGCCACAAGGCTCCAGTTGATTTCCCACAGAGAGTGCTTCCAGGAGACAAAAATCCATTGAAATATTACCCGCTTCTGGCAGTTAGGGTGTAAATAAATGTCTGATTCCAGTTACACTCAAACTCTTTCCTGAGAGGAGCTGCCCCTTCCCAACGCGTGGCCTCTTTCAGTGCACCAGATACTGTGTCCCTTCCTCCTCTCTAGACCACGCGCAGCGACAGCCACCAACACCGTACCTGTATCCCAGCTCCCTCGGGGACCGTTATCTTCCACACGCAGTTGAGGCTATTGAGGTACGGCTCAGGGAAGCCAGGGGACAGGATGGTCCCTTTGCGTTCAGTCAAATTCCCACCACACGGCACTGAAATAAGCAAAGTAATGCTTGAAAGTGGAAGGACTTGGCTTGATATTAAAAACATGCTCTTTAAAACATCCATCCACAAAAAAGCGAGCAGGATTGGCTCGTGATTTAAGGGTAAGATTTGTATGAAAATCCTCTTTTCAGTAACTGTCTCATACAACTTCTAACAGAAGCAGCGCACAGTCCTTAGGTGTGAGGACCACCGAGTCCACCAGCCCACAAGAGTGGTTCTTTCTGAACTGCTTGCCTCCAGAGAAGGGGGAAGTGCTTTTCAGAAAGATCTAATTTATTCTAGATGCCGCCCCAGATCTTACATCAAGTATTGAATCAAAAGGTCTATCCCTGCCATTTGAGGTTAACTGCCCTTGTCATGGCTGTGGGGCTAGGGCTCTGGTCCCAAGGAACAAGTGACAGGACAAGAGGAACCGGCCTCAAGTTGCCCCAGGGCAGGTTCAGGTTGGAGCTGAGGAACAATTTCTTCCCCTGCAGGGTTGTCCAGGGCTGTCCCAGGCTGCCCAGGGCAGGGGTGGAGTCCCCGTGATCCCTGGAGGGGTCTCCAAGCCCCCAATGGAGCTGTGGTGCTGAGGGACCTGGGTGAGTGGTGCCCTGGCAGTGCTGGGGGAACGGGTGAGCTTGAGAATCTTAAAAGTCTCTTCCAGCTGAAATTTATCCTACAATTCCATAGGCAGGCCTGCCTTTTGGATTGAATTGTTACGAAACAAGGGGGTTTTGTTTCACCGGTGTTTTGTTTTCTGTTGGTGTTTTGCTGCAGGTTTTTTTGCTGTTTGTTTTGCTGTTGGTGGTGTTTTTTTTTTCTTAAACCATCCCAAAGGATTTTCCTAGCACAAACCACAGAAGTGTTTTGTCTTTGCTTCCCCCAAACCAAGCGATACCTACCCACGCAGGTGGGCACCGACACGTTCCACTGCGCCAGCGCCCCGGGCATGGTGAGGCACTCGATGCTGCGCGAGCCCTGGAGCGCGTACCCCGCGCTGCACTCGAACCTCACCACCGCCCCCACCGCAAAGTCGCTGCCCAGCCGCCGGCCGTAGCGAGGCTCCGGGACAGAGCTGCACTGGGTGGCACTGGTCCGAGGCACCGCTTGCATCGCGGGCGGGAGAAACCAGCAGGAGGTTGCAAAGGAGAAAAGAAAATGAAACAAGGACAAAATGGTTAGAGCAATCATTTAGGAAATATTAAGTGCTGTTAAAAATACCACAGGAATCTGATGATATCTAAACCCCAAAGAGAGGCTGAGTCCAAACATGACCAGCGAGAAGAAAAAGTAGCAGCATTTCCCTCAGCCCGCTGTCAATCCGAGTGATACTTGAAATAAAAGCTGCTAGGACACGACAGAACCACGCGTGCTTTCTAAGATGGGACCGTTTGCCATCAGAAATCTTCTCATCACAGCAGAAAGGTCATTTCTAAATAGGGAAACCAAGGCATTCAGCAATGACTTTCCAAAAAGCTGGTTTGCCACATCCTGCCAGAGCCTCACCGGGAAACCCTTGAGGTTTCTCAGCTTGTTTGGGCTCATTACAATAAAGTTCAGCAATCTTAAACAACCTTCTTCATGATGAGAAAAGTAAAAGAAAGAAAAGGGGAATTTAAGTTGTGATCCTACATCACCAGCTGTTAAAATTGCCTGCGTTCCTGTTCGATACTGGAAACAACAGTCAAAGAAAGAAATGGGGAGTCTGACAGATAAGCGAAGAGAAAAACAAGTCAAAGAAACGTCTGTTGCTGAGGAAGAAATCAATTCGCATTTTCCTCTGAGTTGCTTTACATTTTGTTAGTGTTTAACGCCTCAGTTGCTGGGAGGGGCAAAATACAGAGATGATGAGCACATTTAGCTACACTGTTTGATTTTAATTTGCTTCAGAGAGATGAATGTCAAACCCCTGTCAAAGGCAGCACACTCAAGGTGATCAGCAAGAAGCTGAAGCCTGAAAAGCAGTCAGTGATCTGGGGAGGGGAATGGAGAGGCAGACAAAGGACCACTCAGGATGCTGCACTACTTGGGGCTAAACCAAGATGGCCAAAACACTTCTGGATCCATACCCTGGCTCAGCCCTCTGGGACCGCCGAGCATGTGCCTCAGCCTCTCTCCCCAGTTTGCTTCCACGCTTCCAACTCCTTCCCCCCAGGGGAACTCGCCATACACGGGAATCACTGGGTGGGGGAGGCACCGGGAGAGAGAACTCCTCATTTGTGTAAAAATGAGAGTAAAGACCATGAGGAGCCTGGCCAGGCAGATCAAAACCAGGGCTGGCTCACTCTCTTACTCTTCTTGCTTTCCACGCAGTAACTGCTGAAGAGTGTGCAGCTCGTAATTAGCGTGCAGGAGGGAGGGGGTAATCCTGCGTGATTTCATCAAAACCTTGACTTTGCCAAAATCTTTCAAGATTACCATCAGAACTACAGTTGTTTTACAATAATTAGGCAGAAATTCAAGTGAACGGATCCCTGGATAATATAAAATCCCAAGGATGCTTCACTTCGCCCCCGGAGAAGGCACCGGTTGCCCCTGCTGTCTGTCTCCACTTTCCAGTAACGCGCATTTAAGAGCTCAGCTGAACCACAGATAACGATACAAAGAGCGTGGGTGAGAAAGCTCTTCTGTTTTCCCCACTGCTCTGTGCATCACTTTCTATTTACTACTTTAAAAATCTTGAAGTGGGACTCGCCCAATGCAATACAAGCTGTTACTGAAAGGATCAAGGGGCAAAAGTTTGACAGCAGGAGACCTAAGCTTGTGACACGCAGAGGAAGGATTTTACAGAGCTGCCAGACGAGTGTTCATCTGCTTACACTGAGAAATGTGCTAAAACGCCAGTGGGGAAAATTGTCTGGGTATAAATCACAAAAACTCGCTGTGTACTCAGGGCATGATTCAATGGGATACTGCTGATACTAATCCTGGGATGTGTGAGGGTTGAGGCTGAGTGGAAACGGAGGGTCTGAATACGAAGTACCCGCAGGAGCCACACAGCCCTGCAGTTCACTGCTACCAAGATCATCTTCACCCCTGTGATATTCCCTGTCCAGACACAACGTGTGGAAGGACCCGCAGACACCAGAAGCCAGGTCAGGACAATTCAAGACGTAACATATTTTTGGCCATTATCTTGGCACCAAACAGAGGACATCTCCAGAAAACAACTGTACTCACCTTGGTAGACAAAATGAAAACCTTTGGCTGTAGATTGACCTTTGGAACTAAATTTGATGAGAATCTGGTTGGTGGTAGCTAACGGTAACGACTCCCCTGGATGAGGAGAAAGAGAGAAAACAGGAGAGGCAGAGATTACAGCATCGGCTGCACCGAGCAGGGTGGGAGACGGCAGGTGGTGTTTTCAGCTTGCTTTTCCCAGCAGCAACAGGGCCACCTTCCCTACCTGTGTGAGAACCCGAGAGGGAGCTGAGGAGCCGGGAGTGCTGGTTGGGGCCATCGTGGACTTCGATGACGTCGTTGAGCGCGGTCTGGAAGAAGGCGAACTGCCCAAAGACCACTGCGGAGAGAGGGAGCGTCGGGAGGGGCGGGCGGCAGGACGAGCCGCACCCCAGCCCCGCACAACCAGGGCCCGGAGCCCAACCACTTCAGCTGCTTTTTATTTCAGGAGCTTGGCAAAGATAAAAAGGACCTGACTGACAGCTCTGGAAGATGGGAGCCCTTTATTTATCCACAAAGCAGGCACAACAGAAGCAGCAACCAGCCTCCCCCATGTTCACTTGCCAGTAGGCTTGAACACTGATTCACAGCCCAAAAGGGATTCTTCTATGAATCATCCCGTTTGCCTGCCTACATAGCACAGGGATATAATTTCACCAACTGATAATCATTATTTATTATTTGTATTGAACCTCTGTCAGGAAGCGGGCTCCCGTTGGGTTAGGCATTGTACAAAACCTGAATAAAACAACAATCCCTGTCCTGAAGAGTTTGATTTCTAGACTGAACCCCTCCGGGTCGGGGAGGATGGCTGCTCGGGAGGGAGAGAGGACACCCCATTTTATTAACGGTTCTAAGCCTGTCTACAGAGACTGCTAACGAGGGAGCTGCGCAGCGCTCTGGGTCTCACCGCGTGCATCACGCGCCCAGGAGCAGGCACAGCTTATCAAATGGAGAAAATAGTAACGACAAGATCAGACCTTTTATTTTATTTTTTTTTTTTAGCTAGAGCAAAGTGACTTTAGTCATTTGTCTTTATTTTTCAGAATATAACAACAACAGGGTTTATTCTCCCTCCCAAATCTGCACTTAAAGGATATTTTTTTTCCCCCCCTCCCTTTTGTCTCCTCTCTTGGGTTTGCATTTCCCAGCTGTAAATGCCCGGTTGCAGATTCACAAGCTGAGAGGTCTCTTGCTGTGAAATTCATCATCCACCAACCTACGGTATTTGTTTCCTGCACATTCAGGTGTCCAGCACAGCTTTGATGTTGGGAACACTGAAAAAGTGATGCTAGCACACACCCTGACGCCTGCTGCACATGGAATCGGAGGAGGGCAGGCGATGGGGAATGCATACCAGGCACTACTAATGGTTTTCCTGCTTGTTTTTAATGAAGCTATTGAAAGGTAGCAGGTGGAGAAGAGAAACTAATTTAGCTGTCATCCTACCGCAGGCAGAAGTCAGACTTGCAGATCGAGCCTGTCTACCCCTCTAGTTATTGCACCTCTTAAGACAGCATCAAGATCAGCTATTGTAAAACAGGTTAAGAGGTGTAAGAGAGCAGGGCAGCGTGTCTTCAGTCAGACCCAAAACTCTGATGGCACCTCGACGCACGCAGGGAGAAGAGCAATTTGAGGGAAAGAAGCTTCCAAGCTGGTGTCTGAACACGGCAGCTGCATTTCACACCTTGCTATCTCGGCAGAGGAAATCACAACAGCTGAAGAGACCACAGGGACCGAGAGGATCAATACAGCGCACCGAGACGCGGTATCAAATACCAGAATTCAGACACCTTCACCTGCCAGGGCTGTCAGTGCCACTGCTCTTTAAGAACTTTAAATTCCCTTCAAACAAGAAAATATGTTAACCAACGCCGATATCCAGCTAGCTGCCTCAAAGGTTTCTAGAACACTGATCATCCTTGGATTCAAGCTCTGGCCAAATTTAAGCAGCACTGGAGCCTATAAAAAGAATGAAGTGTCTGTGGATTGAGTATTAAAATTGAACTTAAATTATTTAACTAAATAAAAATAAATTAATTAAAAATTAGTTGTAAGCACCACAGCTGCACATCCACAAAACTACATTTACGTGCTTCTCTGCACAGGTTATCCAGCACCACAGTTAGCATGAGCTTGTGGTAAATGTATTTTTACTGTCAGAGGTCCTCTGAATCCGCCGCTAGCAGTAATCACCATCAGGGTGTTTTTCTCATTTTCCAACTCTGCACGACTGGATGTAGTGTGGGAACTGGATGGGAATCACCAGATGGTGTTTTTTGTCAGGTTTGGGTTTTTTTTTGTCCCTTCATTTTTGATAGATTTGGAAATCCGGAGAATTCCCATCATCCTTACTGACAGCATCCAACAGTCCCACTTACTATGTTTCAATCTCCCTTATCTCCATTTATATGGGCACTTATTCCTCTGCTTTGTTCAAAAAAAATAAAACCAAACCCCAAAACACCCCAAACAAGAGCACTGCACAGACAGCAGGACAGATAATCAGAAAACACCCAAACCCCATACCATAGTCCTTGGGCACAACGATGAAGTACAAGCAGACTTGTCCACTGGTGTAGTTCTGGGGATAATTTGGGGAGAGGACGACACCATCCGAGCCCGTGTACTGACCACCACAGGGTGCTGTAGGAGAAAGTCCAGACGACATCACTGAGCTCACCCTTACCCAAGCCAGCCTTGAAATACCAGCTGTTCCCAGCTGCTGGGAGCCCTGGGCGGCGTCAGCTGCCCCCGCACGTCAGGCACCGCAGCTCCCGCTGAGAGTTCTTACTAAAGAGAAGCAAGGCTCATCCTAACCCGAGCTCGTGCCTGGGACCACGCCGCGCGCGGTGGTGGAGACTAATGTGTGATTTGCAGTGCTCTCCACCTGACCTTAAAGCTCAGGACCCATCCGAATGAGCTCCTGCCCTTTCTCGGCCGGCTCCCCTGGGAACGGCGTCCTCCCCACCCGCGCCTTTCCAAGTCAGAGATCTCATTCTGCCAGTCACTGCAGGCTGACAGCTATCTCCCGACTCGCTGCTCAGGTGGGGGAGGTCTGACTGCAAACACATCATTTAAACCCTTTTCTCATTAGGCCAGAAAACAAAACAAAACAACCAGAGAACATCCAAGGAAAAAAAAACCCTTTTGTTTCCTCAGCAACTCTGGCTCTGTGCTGGGAAACACACACGTAAGGGTTCTGATTAGCGGGGATCACCTTAAGCAAATGTTCTCCTGAAGCCTGCCTTGCACTAGGGACACAGGATTTGTCATGCAGACAATCTCTTGCGTCTGGTTTTCTATCTCTCTCAAAAAATGGTTCCAGAAACCTCGTACAAGTCAGCTCGTCCCAACCTCTGGGGGTTAAATTATCAAACACTGAGAACCCCCCCTATCCCCCCACAGGCAGCTCTGTGCAAAAGTAACATCACGCTTTTCACGAGGACCAACTGCTGAAGTACTTGGCAACAGCCAGATCCTTCCCTGCTCACCTTTTCCCCTCGTGCCTTACCTGTACAGGTAGGTCGAGGTTTGTTCCACGTGGGTTTTCCATCCCCTCCCATTATGCACGTCAGCGTAGAGACCCCCTCGATGTCGTACCCTCCGTCACAGTAGTAGGTGATCGTGGAGCCCAGCTTCAGGTCTGTCCCCACTCGGGTGCCATTCTTAATGGATCCCGGGTCAAAGCACGACTCCCGGGGGTTTTCTGCAAGAGAGCATCACCAAGATCTTTACTGGCCAGATACAGCTCCTCTGAAAGTCGGCCCATAGCATGATTTGGGGCTTCTCTCATCTGGGAGTCTCATGTAAGTCCATCATAAAGACTGACTGCCATTCGCAGAGTTTAGATGTCAACTATTCTTTCCCCCTGCTGAAGTTGGGGAATCAGATGGGTCAGAACCCAGTGAAAGTATTCTGGAAGAAGGAAGGCACCAGAGTTCACACCCTCATTTACTGGTATCAACAGCCAATCAACGAGGCAAAGCTCTGATCTCCCTACCTACACTCGCCCTCCTTTCCTGCACAGGGGACAGGCAGCGAGGAACTTTGCAAACCAGGGCATACGAGCGCAGATTGAACATGCAACGTATTTCAGATGTGCTACATCTGTTCCCATTAGCTCCCTGGCACCTCTCGTTCCTGGATCTAAGAGCTGTCTGCTCTCGCCGGGGAAATACGTCGTGCCATGTGCTCGCTGGTTGACTCTCCAGATGTGCAGCGTGGCTGCAATTATGGCAAAATGATTACAAGCAGTTAGACAAAATGAAGACATTTTTCTCTCTGTTCACTATGCCCTGCAGAGTTAAAAACTCCATTTACATATGAAAATTCCAGTAAAGACTACAGAGCTGTCAGGACTTGGATATTTCCTTCCTTCTTCTTCTGAGGGCTTTTTTCTTTTCTTTTTTCATTTTTTTTTTTTCCCCTGCATGAAATATAATTAGAGGCTTTGATTAATCCTGCTCTTTTGTCATTTGGAAATTGCTCATTAAAGATGAGGGCTTTCCTGAGAGCAGTGGGCCTGTGAACAATTATAATGTGTTTAAGCATTAAATCACAGGCTTTCAGTATTTGGGGAAGGGGTGGAGGGAGAAACAGAAAACAGTAAAGCCCCCAGATCTTGCTTTTGTTTCTTTGTTTGCAGTGAAAAATGACAGGATTAGCTCTGTGGTTTCCTCCACACAACAGCTGTACACTAGCTCGTGCTCCAGGTAAACAGGGCAGAAAGGGACGCGAGACATTTCCTCCGGGAACAGCTGCCCTGAACCCCAGAGTGAGGCCACCCGCTTCTTCTAGAACACCAGTTCCCTATTCTGGGAGCCACAGACTGATCAACCCTCAGTGCTCCTCACAGACCATCACCCCCTTGGGATCATCAAACTCTGAACCGTGAATCCTGGGTTCTCCTCTGTTAGTGGCATCTTGCTGCACAAACTTCGGACACTTTCTCCTTTGGGCACCCCCGTTGCCCAGCCACGTAACAAGATGTTCCAGTTTACCTGATCCTGGGAAAAGACACAAGTGCCTAGAAGCACAATTACTGCAGCGTTGAGAAGATAGCTCTGACACTCGGGACATGATGGAGACATTGAGGTTCTAAGACAAAAAGAATGCAACAAATACTTTTATCCCATTATCTCCTGTGTGTGATCTGGTCCTGCTGAGACACCAGCCAGACACAATGGAGAAATTCTCTGAGAAGCTCTTCTCAGACTCTAGGACAAGGGGCAATGGGTGCAAGCTGGGACATAGGAGGTTCCTCATAAATAGGAGAACAACTTCTTCATGGTGAGGTAACAGAGCATTGGAGTGGGCTGCCCGGAGAGGCTGTAGGGTCTCCTTCTCTGGAGACATTCAAAACCCACCTGGATGCATTCCTGTCTGACCTGATCTGCTCCAGCAGGGGGTTGGACTGGATAAGCCTTTGAGGTCCCTTCCAACCCCGAGCATTCTGGGAGAAATCTCAGTTATCAGGACCAAAAAGCTTATTTCAGCCACTGCACTGCAAGCCAAAGCGCGTGGCGCTCTGCTCGACTAGATGAACACATTCCCTCCTCATTTCTCCTCAAAACTGGGAGACATCACTGGAGTAGAGAGTCTGCACCGTCACCGCCAGCGGGGAATATTCCCGTGCAAGCCCAGGGAGGTGAGGAGCTGCTTCTGGACACCAGTCAGCCCCAGCAGCACGGTCACACGGCCGGGTCCTGCTGTCTGCTTCTCTGAAACATTTCTTCACTGCGCAAGCCTTTATTTCTCTGAATTGCTAGCAGTCATTTTTTAGGTGCTTTCACAAAAAAGCTGCACCCCCATGGCTTCCTTCTGACCACTTTATGCCTCTCTTGTTATTTTGAACAGTCTCACTGCCTTTCATCTAACACGTTGATGTGGCTTCAACCTGTCACTCAGCCTCCCACCCGGCTGTCAGATGTCTTAGCCACGCGCTTGATCTCAGCCTCTGCTCTTGCTTTGAAAAAAATCACGACATTCAGTGCTCAAGTCGCTCTGTCGACTGCTGAAAAAAGGATGGTGGCTGATGGCTGAGCAACAGTCCCTCTGCTTTTGTTGTGTTTTCTTCATTCTTGACTGTTTCTGTTCCCTCGAGGGTCTGCGGACCCCTCAGGGACACGGCTCACCTCGGAGGACAACGCATCCTGACACTCACACCTCCAGCCGAACGCTCGTCTGCAGACGAGCTGCCCGGATGATCCTCAGCAGTAGGCTACAAAGGGAGGCAGGAGCTCGACTTCAAGCAAGTATTTGCTTGCGTGGTGACTGCAAAAGACTCACAGAGGGATGTGGGAAAGCCACAGTTTCCCCAGTCTTTGATTTATTAGGCTATGAAGTGAGCACAGCACAGCTTGCCCATTTAGAATTAACGTTTTATTTTCACTCAGACACTTCAGAAACCGAGGGCTTTATCCTGATGTCCCAATTAACACGGACTCAGGCTGCCAAATTTTTAGAAAAGCAGCAAGACAAGAATGCCATGAGAAGCTGGCTCATTAGTCCACAGAAAGCAGAATTTTCTGTGCTTCCCCTCTCCTCTCCCAAGGAAAAACTCCAAGCCAACACAAGCTCCTAAACCAGGAGGCCAAACTTTCATCTGCACAATCAAGAGCAGCTTCACTGGAGAGTTGTTGTCGTCCACAAACTCATCATGAACTTCAGATCTGTCAACAGGCACAAGCCTTTATTAAGAGCTAAGCTTTAAAGCAACTCCAAGAGAAATTGTCTAGAAGACCATTTTCCACACCAGCCATCGCAGACTGAAGATGGGACAAACGACATTAGGATCTTAAAGACCACGCGTACCCAGCACGCGCCGACTCATCCTGGATAAGCCAACTGCCTCTTCCAAAGGATAGAGCTGTTTTCAAATGCAAGTTGGTCCAAGGTCAAGTGTCACCCCCCATTTCTGAGTGTTTTAACAGCAAACGCTGCTGGATATTTTTAAACAGTTTGACTTGCAACAGATTTTACAGAACAGTGTTTCTGTCGGGAATTTCCACCTTAAATAACCCACGAGTAATGCTGAATATATGTTTATAAGCTGGGGGTGGGCAAAAGAGTTCTGCAGAAATAATAATGGACTTAAAAGAAGGCTTAGGGTTTAGTGTTGGGGTTTTTTTCATTCCTTTCGAAGGGTGAAAAGTAATCAGTTTTGCTCCATTTGCTTTCAATTTCACGCCTCTTCACCTCTGGCCCACAACAGAAACAGAAAGTACTAAAAAGCGTGAGAAAACTCGCTTTGGAACATCCAACCTGGAAACTCCTTCCTACCCTCTACCCCAAGCGTGAGGAGCACCTTGGGTCCCATTCAGCACCATCCCATCGGGACACGCTGCTCGGATGGAGGCAGTGACGGATAGAGTTTGACTCCCTTCTGTGTTCATGACAACAGGTCCCCAGCACTCACAACATGTAACGAGGGGATGCTTGGGGAAAATCTCTCCCAGGTGACCAGCCTGCCCTTTACATCACTACAAGTGTGGTCTCCATTTAAAAATACCAGCGTATGGTATAGAAAACCTATCTTAAAAAAACCACACCTGTCATTTGCGAGATGCTGCAATGCAAACTGTTAGAATTCAGTTGAATTCCTGGTGAGAAAAGATACTTTTCGCTTTAGAGGTTCATCCTCAGCCAAACCGAGAAGAGTCTGGTAGCATTTTCTGGCAATGACAGACCCTCCTACCAAGGAGTCTCTTAAATCGACTGGAAACAGCTTTGGCAACTCAGCCAGCGTTGCTCCGTAACCAGAAGTCTCCCAAGTATAACAAAGACACACAATCGTTACCTTGCTACACAAGATAATGCACACAGAGATACTGGGTTAAAAACCTGAAGTTTTTTTTGTAGCTGAGACTTAAAAAAATTCTGAGGCAAGAACTGGAAGAAGAGATAAACTCTGGGCATATCACAAGGCATCACTTTCCTGTGTTTAAGGCTTTGTTTTGTAATTGTCTTTCCTATTTTGTAATCAAGATCTTCATATCCTTTTGCTTTGGTAGACTAATACTCGTTGGGTTCAAGTGACCCCGTTACGAACGCAGCCTGGTGCTTCCGCGGGAATGACAACACAAACCAAGCTGGTGTTGCAAACAAGCACTTGTTTTTTTTCAGGACTGCGATAACTTCAACAGACTGTTAACGAGATGCCTGAGCAGAGCACATCTTCCTTTTCACGACCCAGCCTGAACCCCAAATCTACTCACTGCTGCTAAGCCATTCCAAAGAATAAATTCCCAAACCATTGCATTTAAGACTCACCTGACCCTTTGAACCACTCCAAGGCTTTTTGCAGGCAGGAAACCAAAGCTCAGTAAACGTTAAGCGTGCGTAGGGAAAGCACACTTAAGGTTGGTTTCTTTGCTGGTAACCTTAGTTTGATTTTTCATTCTGCTGCACAGCTGACAGCACATCATGAGCACAAAGCAGAAGATACGTGTTCACCTCTCAGAAATCCTGCTGGTGTAGGGTATCTGCGTAGCCAAACTGGGAAATTGCCTGGCTGAAGATCTGCCCTCAAACACCTTTCTACTGCACTGCTCCGTTCCCACTTCACTCACCGTCATGCTCTATGCAAAAAAAAGTGGCATAATAAAAGCCAAATTCATTCTTCTATTTCCTCCATTGCTCCTGGCCCCACAGGACAACCTTCTCTTGAAGACCCATTGCCCCTGAAACGATCTCAGCTGAAGTGCTGTGGCTGTTTGAAATTCACCTGACACATGGTGGCTCCAGGCTAGCGAGACAGCCCCCGTCCCAGGGAAGGTGCAGGATTTCAGGGAAGGACTGACAGATGGCTGCCTCGGTTTTTTATGGGTTTTATGTTTTGTTCTGGGTTTTTTTTTTTTTTTTTTCTCCAAATACATTACCCAGAGAGGACTACCAAGCCCCTGGCAATTAACAGCATTTCCCACAGAGCTGACACGGGTGCTGCGTGGTACTCGGGAGCTGCAGGGGCAGAAGCCTGCGTGGGCTGCAGCGCTGACCAGCGCGACGAGGCGGCTGAGGGAAGACAGAGTCTTTGAGCCGCGTCTGGGAGTCCACGCTGGCAAGGAGACGAGCTCGGTATTTGCTTTCCTTCCACACACGCTCCCTCCTGTATTTCTTCTTCCTTCAGTTCCCCAAAGATCTATTTTCTGCCTCTCCTCACACTTGGAATCCAGGTTCCTCTCAAAGTGCAGGGAAATTACTGAGCAAACTTAAAGCCTCATTCTTTTCTCCCAGCAGTTTGGCTTTGTGGGAAGTAGGTAGGTGTGATTAACACCGTAGGAGTGTTTAGGACAAAAAAGCATTGCACAACCACCTTAATTGAATGAGATTGCATTTGTTAACTACTTTCTGGCTGCCCAAAAAGAAAAGGGAAAAGAAGAAAACTCAAGACTTAATTTTCAGTAAAATGAATTCTAGTGAGAGCAGAAAACTTGTAACCTCTTGAATCTTAAGTGGTGCTAATTGTCTTTTTAATCTTATTTTATAACTTTACTAGAGGCAAATTCATCTGTTCAGACTGAGTAAGAGGAATTGTCGCTTCACTATCATTTAGCATCTGGTCAGGTAAACTCATAAGCAAGAACCACAGACCGGAGACGGCGTCTAAGAAGAGAACTGCCCAAGCACACAGGGAAAGCTGCAGCACTGAAAGCACAGCAGCAGCCCATCAGCTCTCCAGTATGAGCCACTACTGCTCCCACGCTGCAAACTGGTCCATACAGACCAGAGCAGGCTTGAAGAATCGTTTCTTTCTATCCCTCCATCGGTTTCTTTTCCCTAGTTTTTAATCCATTTCTCTATCCTGCATAATCCTGGCTCATCAGATCCAACTTTTCAGAGTGTATTTTTTACTATGGTTTGTAAAAACTCCCTTCTTCCACCTACCCTACGAGCAAACAAGGAACCTATCTGCCAAAGCTTTCTCCCCCCCATCTCCCAGAAGTGCAGTGCCTGGTCTGTCACTTCTCAGCTTGCTCCATCAATAGAGAGCTAAAAGCACCCAGGGAAAACTCTTAACTGCTGCCCCTGTCTCTCACCATTAGAGCTGAAGCCACCACAGTGTTTTACTTCCTTCTCAAGCAAGCAAGAGAAACAAAAAGCCACTGCTCTTGCAACACTGATACGTGAACCGTGCTGTCCGTTTTACAAATTATTAGTGAATTTTTAAGTAGGTGCTTTAGAATGTTAAGAGAAGCAAAATGGAGAGATTTCAGGAGCTCCACTGACTCAGGAGAGCTGAGCATCCACCCCCGTGACCCTCTCCTCTAGGGAGAGCCACCCAGTTGCTCGGTGCACTCGAATAAGAGCGTCGAGAATTCTAACCGAGATTCCCACCCTGGCTACGTACGTCTGCACCTCCTTTTCTAGGACAGAGCTGCTAAGAATAAATCTTAAATCCAGGGCAAGGTGGAGCATTCCTAATAACCAGTTAACAGTTCAGCACTCTCCACTGTTCTGAAAGCTCCAGCCTGCAATGAAGCGGCACGTTCTGCTCACGAAGAAGACAGAACTATTTATATTCAGTGTTGAGCAAGAAAGATTATCCAGAATACAGCCTGTACATAAACATACACTTCTTGGCAATCTCCCTCCCATTTTCTTTAAAGAAAAAAAAAAAAAAAAAAAAAAAGAAAACCACCAGATGTAACAATTTTCTTCTCTGTTAATGAAAGCCCCACACAGAAGCAGCCGCATGTGACTGATCCTCAGCCACATAACAGGCCTTTTATGCTGCTCTTATCTACCTTATGTACCCTGCCAGACTACAGGATCCTCTCTCCAACTCCCCGTTTTCCCTCCCATGCCTCTTAATGAGCTGTGGTGGTAGCAAAACAGACAGCAGCAGGTTTCCACGGGGTCTGGAGCTTCTCCCACCGGGTTCAGCTAGGTGCTTTAACCTAAGCGCAGGTAAAATCCCAAGTATTTGCTGACTCAGCTGGGCCAGGTGCACCCCCGGGTGGCTCTTACCCGTGTAGTCAATGACAAATCCAGCGTTGCTGACGGACGCGTCGCTTCGGAAAGCGAGGAAGAGGCTGTTGCTGCTGCTCTCAATCCTCTCGGGTAGCTGCGAACCGTAGAAGCTTCCGATCAGAGGGCTGAGTGAATCGGGCCCATCGTAGATGTGAAGGAAATCATAGCCAGGCTCCAAACTGAAGCTGTGAAACCAAGAGGAAGGGTGCTTGAAGTACGAGCACACCAGAGCAGCCCCTGGAGAGCAACGGGCTGTGGCCCTGATGGGCTGTACAGCCACCCAGCTGAGAGACCATTTCTGCCCCAAAACAGCTCCTCAGCCAAGCACAGGACAATCCTGTCTCATTCCACGTGTAAGGAAAGGGGAATGGTGATGCAGTCAAGAGCACAAAAGCACAGGCCAGGGTTGCTACAGGGGGTTCCTGGCCTGCACCGGGCACATGGCTACGCTCTGTAAAAGCCACGCATGTAGTGAGGAGGAACTGCAGCAGAAATACGTGTGTCTTCCCCAAATTAAGGTAACATCTTAGAAGAGATTACCCAGGACTGTAGGACACTCCCACCAGGTCTGGTTTGGTTCCATCAGAGAGGAACAGACCCCCATGCAGACCCAGTTCCCCCAGGCAGTGCCCCATTGCTGCCTTCCCCTCCCCATCCCTGCAGGCAGCCACATGGGGAGCCAAATGGCCCTCGGGTACCTACGTGTTGAACACCAGCGCAATGACGTAGTCAGGAGACACAGTCAGCTTCCAGTCACACTCCTTCCCTGGCGGGTAGGGCTCCGGGTACTGCGGGGACAGGATCACTCCTGAAGGTCCTGTCAGGATACCTCCACAGGGAGCTGAAGGCAACCGAGCAAAGGGGTGAGGCTTTGTCTTAGAGAACCTTTAAAACTAGTAGAGATGAGATGTAGGAAAGGAGAGATACGGATAGATAAGGGGTCAGAGAGGCCACCTGCAAGGCTGTCTGATGATAGGACAAGTATTAGAAGGACCTATAGTGGCCCTTGCAGAGATGAGAGCTCTGTTACTCCAGAGAGGGTCGACACACACAGATCTGTGGATGCTGTTACAATCTTCACAAGATACACAAGTGAGCAACCATAAGGAGAGCTCGATGTTTTACGCTTTCCTCGTGCATTTATTTAGGCAACACCTGGTCAAAGTCTGGATGGTTGCTAAAGAAGTGAAAATATACTGTCTGGGACTAATGGCTCGTGTGTGTTTATTGCAGCTACCAGCACATTAAAGGCCAAGCTGATTGAAAAATCAATTATTACTTTTTTAAGGCTCAAAAGTGCCTGTATATATTTCCACCGTGGCAAACACTCGGGACTGATTTATTACCATCAGCCCTTCTGCAGCCTCTTCAGGAGGGTCGATGCTCTGGGATTCCCCCCGTTGCTCAGACCTATCCTCCCAGACTGGGGATGGGGTGAGAGGGGAGCACGGGCTGCTCTGAAGCTGGGTGTCTGACACCAGCCAGCCTACAGCAACGCAGACACCGACTGGGCGTTCTGAGCTAGAAAAAAAAGTCTTGGAAGGATCCTCCAGGAGGGACTGAGCGCGTGCGTTTGTCTTGTGGGCTTTTCTAAAGCCCTGCAAATAAGGAATTAAAATGTAGCGATCAATGTAAAGATCACAGCAGAGATTAGAGCCCCAAAAGCAACTTCTTCAGCCAAGTCCCAGCGCAGGCTCCTGAAGGCACTGTTACCTCTCTTCGACAGACACAGAAATCACAGTGCAAAGAGTGAAGAGTTTAGCTGGAGGTTATGAAAAAAGTAACCTGGAAGATCCACAAGCACCTATTCCATGTCCATCTACCTTCATCTTAACCTTCAGGACACATTCTGCTTCCAGACTGTAAAGCCAGAGGAAAATTCAGAAGAAGCTGAAATGGATGGGCTTGTTTTTGAAAAGCCTCAGGGAGAGGATCGTTCAACACCCTCTGATTTCTTTGAAAGTCCCACCCATAGTCTCCAAAGGACTTAAACAGCCACAGCTCTTCGAGGCTGGGTTAGGACACAGACTTCAAATGCCCCAAACCTCTGGGGGCTGGTTTCAGCTGAGGTTCCAGTTCAGCCCACATTGTTCAGGGACCGCAGAAGTTGTACAATAAAGATGTGAAAAGATACTTGAAATGCTAAATACAAACATAAAATCCTAAATTGAACCCTGTTTTCCAATTCATCTCTCACTAGGCAACCTGTTAGTTACTGGTATTATTTGGCCATTGATTTTTTTCCTCCAAACCCTTTGTCACTGAATAGAGAGAAGGAGCAAGACAATGCTCTCGCTTTTTCGGAGATAGAACACAGAACCATTAGGGTTGGAAAGGACCTCTAGGATCATCGAGTCCACCTTCATCCTATCTATCTGACCACAGCCTCAAGTGCTATGTCTACTTGTTTTTTAAACCCCTCCAGGGATGGTGACTCCAACCCCTCCCTGGGCAGCCTGTTCCAGTGCCCAACCACGCTCTCAGTGAAGAATTTCTTCCTAATATCCACTCTAAACCTCACCTGATGCAACTTGAGGCCATCTCCTCTTGTCCTAGCATTAGTAATTTGGGAGAAGAGACCAACACCAGCCTCACTACAACCTCCTTTTAGGTAGTCAGAGAGCAATAAAGTCTCAGTCTCCTCTTCTCTGGACCAACCCCAGTTCCCTCAGCCTCTCCTCATAAGGCATGCCTTCCAGACCCCTCACCGGCTTCGTTGCCCTTCTTTATGACTCTTACAACAAGACTGTCAGACTTCTGTTCAAAACCAACCCAACACTATCTCCAAGTCCAGCTGGAGATGGACCCCAGACAATCCATCTCGCACCACGATGAAGGCACCAGCTACATTTCTCTGGAAAGGACTGAGGGCACAGCTTCTGGAAGACTCGCCAGGAGAGTGACGAGATGGGTGTGACGTGCAACAATATGAGTTAGTCACAGCTCCGGGAAGACTAAAAGGCCTTTCTCTATCAGGCTGAAAGGGTGCCAAACCAGATCACCAAGATAGTCACTCAGAAGCCAAGTCATCCCGCAGGGACCGTAAGTCCTGTGCATGCTGGAGAAGTTTCCGAGCTGGCATTAAGTCAGATGTTAGAAACAGAATTAATTGATTTTTCTTGTTTGGGATAACTGAGCACAAACGGGAACGAAGGTTACAGGTAAGTAATTTGTGTCTAGCCTTTAATTGTCCAGCAAATTTCATGTTTATTGCCCTTACGTGCTTAGCATGACTATTTTTATGTGTTCTGGATGTATTAAAAAGAATCACTTTTTATGAGCTTCTTTTATTACATTATGAGCTCAAAGAAAATGTCAGGCACTTCTTTCTGTGACAGAATTTGCTGTCTCCTCATGCAGAAGTTACTCACCCATGTCCCCAGTCCTCTCTACCAACCTGAGTTTGAAAGAAACCTTTAATTTTGACTTGTCAGGTCAAATACCATCACTGACATTGCAGCATGTCCTATATGAGCTCCCAGCACGAGCTCAATTCTCATTGTCCCAGACACTAAGGGGATAAACCCGAGAAGTAGTTTCCACGAGCCAGCTCCCCGAGACACATAGACCTTGTCACATAGCTCCCCAGATACACAAGTCTCGCGACGAACCAGGGTGGGAAGCCAGTGCAATGGGAGGATGGATGCCTGCTCATACCTGTGCAGGAGGGAGGGTCTGGTTGCCAGAAAAATCTGTTCTCAATCTGCACGCAAGTGATTTTGGCCTCCCCTTGCAGGACGTATCCTGGATTACACTGGAAGATGATGGAGTCTCCTGCCTCTTTGCTGTCACCGCTCCGGCTCCCGTTCTGGGGAATTCCTGGGTCATTGCAGGAAGTGGCAGTAGAAACTGGAAAATATTAAAAATATCTATTTTTTAATATATTTTTAATACAGGTTTACAGCACCAGCTGTACTTAGACTCTGCCCTCAAACAGCTATCCAAGCAATGACTTCTTTATTCTCCATCTCTCCTCCTTCAGTACCCCTTGAAGTTACCACACAGACAAAAGAAAGACTTCTACTTCACACTGAGCATCTGCCACTCCAGCTGGGAAAGGCTCTGGGGAACGGCAAGTTCAAGTGCTCTGCACAGAGTGCAAGTCTGATGTGTAATTATGCACATTCATGTTTACTGACTAAGTCCAGGCATCCCCTGATCTTACGCGCAGTTTTACAGAGTTCTGTGTCAGACACACGCTGCACAATGAACTAATCTGCTAGCACTTCTCACCTCCCCAGAGCAGTCCAGCCTTTAGCCCTGGGAAGCATCAAACCTGACCTTTTAGAGACGGACGTGTTCCCCTCCCCGTCTCGTTGCTGTGTCCCTCTGAGGCATGAGATGACCCCCTCAGCTCCTCCCTGGCTCGGGGCAGGCAGCACAGAGTCACTGCTGACTGAGCTCAAGGGCTGTCAATGCTACAACTACTCTATGGCAAGTCCCAGAGTAATGCAAGTTTTGCAAGCTTATATAGATCATTAAAGTTCACAAGATCCAAAACTGTATACTTCTGAGCTTAGGTCTGTCTACTTAGTCACACCTTGTGAACAAAGGCTTTGAGCAGGAGCACTCCATAAAGACCAGCCCTGTATCAGGCAGCAGAGCAGAGCTTATTTCCTGCTAAGTTGATGAGAGTCTATTACACCCAGGCAGTTTAGAGAAAGCTCTTCTTAAAAGAGCCAGAGGAAATCCCCCTCTCTCTCTCTTTCTGTGCAATGGAAGATAAGCAAGTTAGCAGCCCAGCCTGGTCCTTCCTGGCAGGCTGAGACACAAGCCTGGCACAGAAAGAGGATGGCAGAGCTGTGCTGGGTGTCACAAAGCTCTCCCTCTGTCTTGGGCATCCCCGAAGGTCTCATACCCAGCACAAACTCCTCCCAGAGAGCTCATCTGCTGTTTGGAAGTAAACAATGGAAAACCTACCTGAAAACTGAACAGCAAAGCCCTGCTTGCTTGTGAAGAAATCAGTGTTGAACTGAAGGATGACAGAGTTGAAAGTGCTGTGGACATCGCCGGGTAAGCTGGACCCGCTCATCTCCTTCAGGAGGATGCCGTTCTCCACAGGACCATCCCAGATCCTCAGCACATCGTGGAACTCCTCGGTGTGGAAAACCATGAAATGGAGCCTGTGTGGCAAAACAAACTGGAGGTCAGAGCACAAACTGAGCTGTGCCTCCTTCTCCTGAAAAGATTAGAAATGTGACTGGTAGCAACCTAAGGTAGCTCGGCCTGCAAGGAATGTGTTCTCTCCTGTAAAGTGCAGCCCAGCTTGGACACGGTACTTTAACCTTCGACCAAACCTTGTCTGTCTATAAACCCCAAGACCTTATTTGCATGGCCCATTAATAAAACACATCCATAAACAAAATACAATTGACTCACGGACACTAATGTTTTCTGAGAAGTTGGGCCCATTCTGGTGTTCTCTCCTGAGCAAAGAAAATGACTAATCTCTCCTAAAAATCTTGAGGAACAAGGTCCAAGAGCCCATTGTGGGCAGTGGTAATGTCCCCAGCCAGAACATCACAGTTGGTTTTACACCAGAGCTGTTGAGCTACTGCAACAAGTCTCAGCCACAAGGACAAAAGGGTCAGTCAAGGACACACAGGAGACCTGCAGCAGTGAGGTACAGAGGCTGGGAAGGAGAGGATGGGGCTTTGTCTGTGGTTTCTCTAGAATGAGAAACTCATTCTAAAAAGAGAACAGCAGAAAATGTGCTGGGGTCTTCAGACAACTTAAATATACTCATCCAATTCACACACTGCCCCTGTGCTGCACATGGCAACAACCTTGGCTGTCCTCTTGCTTTTTTTGGTGTCCTGCAAGGAACAGCTTCTTGTCAAGAGCCAGCACCTACTGCTAAAATGCATTCTGTTACCTGTGCTCAGATCAAAAAATTTGCTTCTGGCACCAAACTAATCTTGTGTATCGGGGGAGAAAAAATGGAAAGGAAACAACCAACACCACTCTTAATTACACCAGCATCACGCTGGAAAAGAAACCCTCGCCAGGGTGCGAGTGCTCCAGAGGTTAACAAAAGGGGGCAGAAAGGGGTGCGTGGGAGGGTGGCAAACAGGTAGGTGCAAATTCTGAATGCTGGATTGCAGCACCTCTGAGGATTTTGGCGTGTTCTAGAAAGCTCTGGATATTGCCAAACTGTATCTAGAGGAGTTAACAGAGTAACTTCAGCAAGAGGCAGTAACTTCAGTGAGGCAGCATGAGCCACTCTGCAAAACCCACAATAGGAAGGGCAGAGGGAGAAACCAGGAATTAAGGAACTGGCAGCTGGCAATTAAATCACACCGGGGTCTCAAGGAGGTATTTGTTACGATGCCCTGAATACAGATTTCACTTCCTTACTCTGTGGTTTTTATAGGTTTGCCTGCCCTGGAGAGAAGGCTGCCAGCCCTTCAGCACATGCAGCAAATGCTCCTTAGTCCTGAGCTGCCCGCAGCAGTGCTCCTCCGAGCTCTTCTGCTTTTCAGCTAAAACATGACTATGCCTGTTTGGCACTTCCATATAAAACTCCCCAGGGAAAGCCCAAGATGATGACAGGAGTCATCATGGTGAGGAAATTCACTCTGGAGCCTGTACCAGTGATGGACCTAAGGGGATGGGAGAAGGGCAGAAGCTCCCACTGTGCCCAGGAGAAGCCTGGTGGCACTCTGGGACAGGATAAACTTTGTCCCAACATCAGGCTGCGGTGGGATGCTCCCCTCTTCCCAGCTGGGCTCAGGGAGGGAATATCACACTGCACTTCTCCCCACCGAACCAACCTCTGCTGCAGGAGGATGTGAAGCGGATGAATCCAGGCTTTGCAAAGAGCTCTGGGATCTTCTGAGATCTGAAGGACCATCTAAGTGTGAGATACTGTCATTATTGTTGTTACACCCCAGGGACTGATCAACTTAAAGGCTGCGATGCTTCAGGGTTCAGTTCCTTTCACTCCTGCACTTAAAATGCCAACAGAGAAGGCATTTCATGGCCTCTGGTTTTCACTGCCCCGTTATCACTGGGGGAAGGCCCACGTCACACAATGAACTCAGGCTAACAGAGGTAACTCGAGGCACGCCAGTTTGAAATGGGGACAGAAACCTATGAACTGTACTGAGAAAAATCTGCAAAAAACAGAACAATCAGGTACTGTGCTTAAAACCCTGGCAAGCCACGGAGTAGAACAAGGCAGCATTTGCCTGGCTGCTGTCCCATTTACCTGGGACAAACATAACTAAGCCAGGTAGAACCACAAAAGGGGGTTCTAAGCCAAACCCACCCAAACCACTGCAGTGTACAAAATGATGCCCCCAGAATCCAACAGAAACCAAAAGAACTGAACCATAAATGCCCCTAGAAGAGACCTTGGGTAAAGAGGAAAAAGCCAGGCTCAAGGAAAATGGGCCTCGTAGCAGCGCAGCTCTCCACAGATGCACTGACCCACTGAAGTTTGCTCTCAGGCTAACTGGTCCTAGTGAGCCAAAACCACCACAGAAAAGTCATCGCTGAACACCTCAGAAACGGGGAGGTGCTGCGACCCCTGGAACTGCCACCCCCTGGGAGAGCTCCCCATGGGACCAAGGCTGCCCACAGCAACTCAATCCTCTCACTTGTTTTTAAGCAGCAACTTGCAGACAGAGGCTTTACCAACGAGGAGAAAGCCTCCTCTGGATAACCGGGTGACACAGTAGCAAGGCACGGGTTGCCCAGTGCCAGCTGGTTCAGAAGTCTACTGGGATAGCTGATTTTATTAAGAAAACTGGTGTGCTCTGGAGCAAATCCACCTATTAAATAGGCACATCTGTAACCACGCAGCATTTTTCTATCAGCCTGATTCTATTCCCAGCAGGGCTTCATTGAAGACAAGACGGAGACATTGGTTTAGCAGACAATGGAGAGGAAGAGAGTTTAATTCTTGCACTCTGACAATCCCAATTACATGCATGAAAATGCAGCAAAAAGGAAATTAGGAATTGTGGCTATATATATTTAATGTGATAGAGGCAAAGTTCTCCCAGCTTAGCAAGCAGCAGAGAGGAGGAGAGACCAGCTCCGCACTAAATCTGCATCATCTTTGGTGAGCCATTTATCCCCAGCTCTTCAGAAAGTACCCCGCAACCGGACGAACCAAGCTGGGGCTCCTCCTGCTGATGTTCCCCATCCCAGCTCTGGCTGCCCCAACTTGTCTCCCATCTGGAGGCAGCAGCACACGCCGGCCACGGCCACGCGCCTGCCACCAAAGCCCCCGGTCTTTCACCGCTGACTCCCTCTAGCCTGGAGAGGCTTCCCAAACTTAAAAGCTGTTAAATATTACTACCCTAGAACACTCCAAGGATGCAAACCAGAGCATCCCAATATTCTCAGCTCATATTTTCAGATAAGATTGTGAAAACCAGAACCTGTCAATACAGCACCAGCCACGAAACCAGGATTAGCAACCTCATTAGAGGCTCTTACGAGGGATCGCTGCTACAGAACAAAGGCTGCTGCCACTCCTGCGTATTCGCCGCTCTCGGCTGCGCGAGCGGCACTCGAAGGCGAGTTCATTCATTTCCCAGCACACCCTCCCACTTCTTTCTCTCCCCAGAGTCTCACAGCTAAGTCAAGTCATTTTAGTTGTAATTTTACGTGCGTGTGCACGCGTGTTTGCACGTGCACAACATTAATCCTCTCTCAACATACAACCCTTCAACTTCCACAGCGATGATGTACAGACTAATTTTTCCATCTTTCTCTCCTTCCCCTCGTCCCGTGCAGATACAGCTTTATTCAGAAAGCTCTGGTGATTAATTTTAATGTAAGTTATAAATGAGGACTTTATACAATTGTATCATGCGTGAAGGATTATTTTTCCAATGGATTACCATAAAAATGAAGTTGCTGAAAATGTGCTCCCTCGACTGCCCAGAGATCATCTGTTCTGTCTGAGCTGCCAAAGAACAGAACGGGAGAAGGGAGCCTTCCTCTCTGATGAAAGGAGGGGGTCACAGGGTGTATTACCTCACTCCTGCCTGGCTTCATTGCATTTCATTTCAGTCGTGGCCCCTTCCAAACAGGAGCCTATAGCTCTGTTCATTTGAGTACTCTTAACAAGGCTGACAGGGATTATGAGTGTGAGTAAAGACCACTTGCTGAAGCAGTCCCTGGATGAGGAAGTCTCTTACGCTTCTGGGGAGGGACAGAAGAAGAAGGGGTCTCAGTTTTAACACCGACCAACCTGGAGTCACCACCCAAGGCACAAGAGCTGTCACTGGCACAGGCCGTACAGCGCTAAAATGCTTAAGAAAAAGAAGTGACGCTGCTTCAGTCCAACCTGGCAAGGGATAAACCAGCACTTGTTCCTTCCTTTGGGAGTCTCAGAGTGATAGGACACCCTCTCTACCTGCCTCATGGAATTGCTGATCTGCTTCTGGAAAAATTAAGTTGTACATGGAAAGAAAAAGCGAAACTACAATAAACTGGCCCAACTCACCCTATCGTGCAACCAGCTTCTGCCTCTATTGTCCAAATACAGTTGAGATTGTGATCGTAGGGTGTTGGGTAGCCAGGAGACAGGATCCGTCCTGATGATTCTCCTTTGATAGTTCCCCCACACTCCGCTGAAAGAAACATCTGGGTTAGTGAGAAGATTACTGACATATTACAGTTCTTCCTTGGCAACAATGCAAATCTCAGCCTACAAATACAACGGGGAGTATTTCTTGCCATTTAAAGAGATTCTTAAAGACCACAGAACAAAGATAGAGCCGCTGAGCTCTGCACTTCTGTCACAGTTCCCCTCCACCTTTTGGCTTCGGAGTAAATACAGGCAGAGCCTGCCAGCATCCTGCTTTCCCCGATCCGCACACGTGGGGCAAGAGAGCTCGATTCTCCCATCTGGATCTGCAAAGTCTTAACAGTCAATGGGATAAAATGAGGAAGTCAACACACGTTATCTGCTAAACGAGCTTCAAAAGAATGTGAGGATTTCGGATGCATTTCCACGACATCCATTAAAATTCTGTGAGTTTCCACGTGCTTGCACAGGCATGGCCACTCATGGCACGTATGTAGAGCAAACAGAATAAAGGTTAAGATGATGCACGAATCACAGAAATTTGTCTTTTTACCTCAATAATCAAGACTAAAATCCAGCAGAGTTACAGCATAAAGAATCGTCCTAACTCATAGGAGAATAGCAGGGAACTCAGGACTTAGCTGAGGAAAGACTGAGGGAATTAAAACGTCTGAGGATCTGGAATCAGACGTCATGTAGCTCTCAACTGAACATGACTCTGAACTGTCACACGCCTGGACACACATTGATGTCTGCCATTATCAGAAAGTGCCACTCTGTTTAAGGGCTGGAAAGGCAGCGGTCTCCTCGCAGCGAAGCAAGACACCTTGTCAAACCCCTGCTCAGAGCACAGTGCTTCATGCTGAGGCTGCTCTGCAGAGATCAGTGTTCTCCGTCTGCAGATGCCTTATGTAGTAAGCTTATCAGGGTTGTTATTACTGTGGATGGGTGCAATCAGTATCGGAGCCAACGTCATATGTAGCAGCAGGGGAGGAAGAAAGGGCGTCGGGTGTGATGCTCATGAGCAAAGCACTTGTTGGAGGACCTTTTAAAAGGAAGAGTTGTCTCACCTACACAGGTTGGCAGAGGCTGATCCCAAGCTCTCCGCTCCCCCGTCAGGCAGACCAGCACCCTGCTGCCTCGCAGGGTGTAGCCAGGGTCACAGCTGAAGGACACAGAGCTGCCAGCAAAGTGTCCCTCATCGTGGACCTTGTAGCCAAACTGTGGGATGCCAGGGTCCTCGCACTTAATGAGTTCAAAGCCTGGAATGGGAAAAACAGAACCTGTTTTCAGCAGGTATTTAGCAGCCAGGAGATATTAAAACAAGATCATACTAATATTTTCTGCTTAAAAACATTTGCTGGAGAGGAAAAAAACACCATATTTAAAACTAGTATTTTCTTTTTAATTAATATTTGAACAAGATCCCAGAAATCTGGCATCTCAGCTTCAATCCAAACTTTCTGTATCACCACTGCCTAATTGACAGCAGAACAGTTTGCTAGCATAATCAGCTCCCTGGCTCCAACTCCACTCGAGACAGTAAGATCTTTACGGAAAGGACAATTTCCTCTGGTCATGCAACTGTAACAGGACAATACACCATTTACACCCCAGAGTCCCACCTCACAAGCATAGGGGGCTAAGACTTACTAGAAAACTGCAGCTCAAAGCCTTTACTCGTGTTCTCGCTGTTGGTGATGAACTCAAGCCACATGCTGCTGGAAGTGCTGTTGATGCTGGTGCCGAGCATTTCAGAGCGGCTAAAGGAGCCCAGGAGGCGAGCGGAGCTGTTGCTGCCATCGTAGACCTGGGAGGAACAAGAAACAAGGACTGCAAAATGTTTTCTTTGATACTTCAGGGACCAAATCACTCACGAGTGCAGACAGGGACAGTTCCTTTGAAGCCAACAAAATTATCCCAACTAAGCATCTGACGTGACGATGGTGCTCGTGCCAGGAGCGGGATTCACACCCTGGAGGATCCTGATCCCTGCACCTGAGCTCACACTGCGCCCAGGGCAGTGTTTTCTGAACCCAGCTCTCTTGCCAAAGGTGCCACACAGCTACTGGGAAAAACATTTTCTCCCTGCAGTGACTCAGAGATGTGCCTTGACCCTGCTGTTACCCAAGAAAGAGACCAATGGTGGTGTTTCCTTCCTTTTAAGAGCGTGGTTCTCTAGGAGGATAAAGAGCAACCTCTCACTAGTGGAGATGGATAGTAACGTTCCCCAGGAGCAGATGAGAAGTTGATGACAAACCTGTTGAGAGCGCATCATTTCTTCCACAACGAGCACATTCTTTGCATTAGCTGGAAATCTCTCTCTTTCCAGCCATTTGTGAGCTGAAATTCTGTGGATTACACCCCTCTCACAGTGCACAAGTGTGGCACTTACATAAGGACAGAGGTGTTCTCCGGGAAGAAGATGGCTCAGCACAGCAGCACACATCTTGTAATATTAATGCCTCCTACAAAACCATTTATTTGTGGTTAATAGAAACTCAGCCTGGATTTGTCTCCTATATAGAGCCCTGAAACTTGTAAACGCAGATTAATCTGAGTATGGCAATGCTGAAGAGCTTGAGCCTGGAGTTCTGCATTTAAATAAAGCCCTTTTTGGGACAAAATCAGCCTTGATTCTTAAAAATACAAAAATAATGTTAAGAACCTCACACCTCCTCCTGCATTAACTGTTTCCCCTGTACAACTCTGCAGGTAAGAACTGAAGTTCAGCTACAAAGGACAAACTCCCAGCACTGCAACAAATCTCTAAATGTCAGGGAAGACTTCACAGCAGCAGGCACAGTGATACGGCAAAGACATCTACATTTTTAACACCCTGTTTACACATCCACCTGCAGAGTGAAGCCTCAAATCACCAGCCAGGCTGAAGCACAAAGGACATTCCTTATTGCCTTAGAGCTGCAGCCAGAGATGGGGATGAGCTGGTGACGTTCAGAGGGGCTGATCCCCTAAAGTGACACCCTGTGGTTTTTAGCACAACAAACCAACGCACGGCGGCGAGGTGCTGACCAGCCTGGGCTACGTGATATTGTTTCACAGATGACCACCTCTCGTGTCTTGCTCTAACCTCAGAGGGGATACACATGGACAGTATTCTAGTCTGTTCCTGCCCATTTGTCTAGTGGCCAGCACTAACCCCTGACAACTGTCAGCACTGTCCTCGCCTGCGTGGCATTTTCCAGAGGTAAGTCCCAGCTATCTCCATTAAAATCTTAGACCACATCCCTTTCAGAGCTTGCTCTCAGTAGCAGCATGGTAGTGCTCCATTGCTAGAGACAAAAAAATTACCTTGAGGACATCTCCTGCCTCCAGTTCAAATGTCCTGGCTTTCAGCTGGATCCCCTTCCCTGGCTGGGTCTGGATGGAGTAGATGCACTCGTGGTTGTTGTTGTAATTTATCGGATAGTTGGGGGACAGCAGAACACCTTGGGTTCCAGTTACAGATGAACCACATTCAGCTGTGTAAAGACACAAACCCACATGTAAATAACCAGATGTATATTCCAGCTGTACAAGCCATGCAGGTGATTCCTCCGAACGGCCGCAGATGCTCCATCTTCCCTACACCCCTCTGCTGACACATCCACGGACTGTTTCCAAGCACTGTCAGTAAACAAACCAGCACTTAACAGCACTTCTACCAGCATTAAACCTCAGGTGCCTTGTAAGAAAGGTTAATACCCTCTCCTTGAGCAGATAGGGAAACTGAGTCACAGAAGGTCAGCCTCCTTAAATCCTATCTTGGGACCCCAACTCAGAGAAATATTCCAAGAATCCCTGGAACTCCACCACCTGCTCCAAACTGTCCCTGTGTTCATGTTTCTCCTGGATTCATGGACCAGAAAGGGGGGGGGAGAAATCAATATTACTAGATAGAAATATTTTAAGGTATTACCCATATTTCTACAAAGCTCATCCCATACCTATCTGCTGTGCATAACAATTGTGGTGTTCATTCAGGAGCCAACACAGCACACCCCTGGTTGCTGGTACCAGTGTCTTGCAAGCACCAGAGCAATCCGTGCAGCGAGACCTGTTCAGTGACCCTTCCAAACGACTACAAATGATAAAGCTAACACTGAACTTCACGATCTTCCCCAAAATGATTTCCTGAAAGCTAAGAGGGCAAAATTTGACCTTATTTATTGTTAATGCTGCCCTAAGCTCTCCAGTTTGACAGTATTTTAAAGGACTTTTTGTCCTTGGTTCCTTAGGGTGTTTTTAATTCCCAGTTTTGCAGCTGTAATTACGTCCATTCCCATTAGAAAAAGAGAGAAAACCAGGGATTCTTTTGCCTCAGCTTCAGAAACAAGCTCTCATTTACATAACTTCATTTCTGCCCAAAACGTCACTCAAAGAACCACGGTGGGCTCAGGTTTTTCTGCAGCACAGACACAACTGACCAAGACAAGGGGCTGGGGAGAGAGGAGGAGATGCTGACGTGGGCAGCATCCAGAGTCCTTTCCCTGTTGTTATTCTCCACAACCTCCAGTTTGTTCCCCTTCCACTCCATTCTTCTACAGTCAGACTTCTTCAGCAGATCTGCTTCCTTGTCTACTCTGCGTAGTGTGAAGAGCATTTGATTTTGAGCCAAATTTGAAGTTACAAGATTTCTGTGATTCAAAACCTGGCAGAACAGTCCTCTTTAGAGAAGGATGAGGATGGCAGCTTTGGAGGTTCAGCCTATCCTGGATGTCAGGAGAGCTCAGTTTAATGCTTCTGGAAAACAGCAACTACCATCCCCCACCTCTGTATTTTATGGGTTTTAATTGCAAGGTTTTAAGGACACAATCTCTCCCTCCTATGACCACAGTGAGGGGAAGAGGACTGCTACAGGTCTTCTCTACGCGGAGCAGACGCGCAAGCGCAAGAAGCAGCACTATGATGACAGCACCGAGCTCACGGCACGACGTGACAGCGAGCTCTTCCTGCTGCTAGCACAGGGAGGAAGCAAAACTTCACGACACTTGGGTGCTGCTGGAGGACCTGTGTCAAGGAACAGCATCCAAAGGGTGTCCTCCTTGGAGGAAACCTGCTGCCAGCAGCCGCTGCCTTGCCCAAGGGCCTCATCTCAGAGAGGACCGCTGCAGCCAGTTGGTTACGTGTCCACCTACAATCCCCCACCACGTGTAAATCTGCCTTGAAACCTCCACATGGTTGGGATTTTTTTTTTTTTTATTACTCCCTGACTAGCTCCCACATGAGCAAACCATGAGCTGTTGTTTTCTCAGCCTATTTACCCGGAAAGATTCCCAGCTGCAGAACCCTGGCTCCACGCTCCTTCGAGTCCTGCGGCTTCGCAAGCACGGCTGGAAGAGTCACTCCAGCCTGCCCTGAAAACAGCTTTCCTGGTGAGCCTGCTCTGCCTCGTCTCCACGAGCCCTTTGCAGCACACAATGCTGCTGGAGCTGAGTGAAACCATCCCAGTGCACGTGCAGTTTCCTGCACTGACTCTGCCATGAGGGTTAATTAAGGAAGCAGCAGCAGATACACCAAGAGGAGGTGCTTTGGATGCCACTTTCTCCCCCTCCCACATATGAAAAGCAGAACATTCACTTGAACACAGACTACCCAGAGATGATACTGGAGACATCACTACTGGGGATGTGGTCTGAAGTAGCAGTTGGGATGGTGGGGACCATCTCTACCCTGAGAGAAGGGTTGGGCCAAAGGAACAAACTGCTCTCGTTCCTCTCCACACCCAGCACCACAGGTCACCACACAGCTCAGGCTCGACCACAGGTCTGCGGGGATGGGCTGCAGAGCTTCTGCTGACCTGTGCGACCCAGTCTGCTACATGCTTGGTGTGCCCTGACCCGAGAGCAGCTGCAGCCCTTCAGCCTCTCCCTCCTGTCCCCACACGCAGTTGCAGGGCTGAAATCTCACTCTGGCTCCCTCTCCCCCTGCACCAACCACTCCGCCAGCTGAAAGATGCCGTCCCGGGGGATGCCACCCATCCCTGCCCACCAAAACCATCCAGCACAGCGTAACCAACCAAGCAAAATGAAAGCACATGACCACCTACCAACACACCTTGGCAGAGGCGAACTCCACACACGCCGTCTCCCCCCGAGGCAGGTGATGCGGGACGCGCCCTCCAGCCGGTAGCCGGGGAAGCAGGAGAAGGTGAGGACATCCCCCACTCCGAACTGCAGCCCCTTCCTGATGCTGTAGGCTGGGACCTCCGGCTCATCACAGGGCTCCAAATCATACTCTACGGGGGACAAACGGACATTTATGGGAGGGCAGGGTGACACCTCGCCCACTGAGGGTAGCCCAGTCCCTGAGGAGGAGGAGGAGGAGGGAGCTCTACACTTTGATCCAGCTGCCGTGAAGCTCCGCAAAGGAATCATCCACGCAAGACATATGTCCTGTTTGTGCCACGAAGACCAGCTTGAGTTCCCCTCTCCATATGGAAACCGCCCCCCCCCCAGGGTGTCACCAGGACCTTGACTGAAACCAACTCAAAACACAACAAGCTTCCTTCTCTGTCAACATTGTCAAACAAGAAAATGACATCAGCAGTGACAAACCATGACAGAAATTTGTCACTGTCCCTCCGGTTTAGTCAAATGAAGATGAATTGATCCGGATGGGATTTCCACTGCCTGGACGTTACTAATCCTGGAAATGAATGAACACAGCAGCTCGCCTGGGGAGTGCAAGGGAACATTTAAAGCTGCTGCTAAATGAAAGGTCACGTCGTGTTATGGCTAATAGCCAAACGTGTGTCTTCGACCACAAACCATTTTGATGGAAACCTCTTTTGAGAGTTATTTGAGAAATAACAGACCTGAAAAGTATAAAAGTACATAGAAGTACATTTAAAGGAAGCTAAAAATAGAACTGACTCCCATTTTCATTTTCCAAGATAGGCAAGAAGTCTCCCAATACGCTGAAAATAACGGTTATAATTTGAGGGAATCTTTCTAAAGACAAAAAGCCATTTCCCTCCCCATCCAAACAAAGTTAACTGGAAACTTTCTGACTAGTTCCCATGGATTATCATATGACAATCCCTGACTTCAGAGGCCAGAACAAAGGTGTTGGAAACCAGTTCTCTGAGTGCAGCGGGCTTTATCTGCATCTATGGCAACAGCCCTGCCCATCAAAGAGAGCGAGGGCATCAGCATCAGCTCCGCAATAAAAATGGTCATTTCTCTTCCACACCAGCAGGACAAAACTGCAGCTGTTGCCTCCAGGACTAAAAGATACGGAGAACAACAGCACCAGCACAATAAGCTTCTGCCCGCTCGCTGATTGTTTTAGGGAACAGCTTGTCAGGGCACTCAGGCAAGGAAATTATATTTTCTGAAACGCGTGCACAGGCAAACACTTCAGCGCTCGTTTGTAGGACCTGGGGGCAAAGGACACAATGAAACGCCTCGTGCACTTCAACCAGAGATTACCCCCACACAGCGGTTATTTACAAGTGTGATGATCTGCTCTGCCTGGGCAAACGGGCTTTCCTTCGAGCCTCTCTCGCAGAGCACCACGCACACGCCACTTCTCATCGACAACCTCTGAAAATCCACAATTTCCTCTGAAGAAACCAGCGGTTTGTGTAACCACAAACAGTCGAAGCTGGCATCAGAAGGGGGTTGGTTCAGTAAGCACAGGGCTGGACTGGCTTACTGGAAATGTCCAGGGCAGAAGCTGCCTCCCACAGTCAGATCTCCACCAGCCCCGCGAGGCGAGAAGGGCTGAAGTCAGCAAAATCCCGCGTCCCTCGACGCCCTGCTGTGTGCTCCAGGAGGTCTGCTTTCAGCTGCTACTACAGCAGGTCAATCAGAGCTAGTCCAGCAAGAAAAAAACGCTGTTTCCAGTTTCCCAGCAATGCCAGTGGGCTCACAGAAACCTGGCATGGGCTACATGGAGCACGTGTTGCAGCTCGGACAGGCCGAAGCCAGCTGCAGAGGCTGGGTCACTGGATGAGCATCCAAGTGGCGTGACGAAGCAAAGGGAAAAAGAGAAACCAGACGGACAATGGGAGCGACCAGCTCTGCCTTGCTCCTTATCCAAGAAGCCCAGATTGTTCAGTGTTGCCTTCCAGAAGATGCCATCTGTCCCAGCTTCCCATGATGGAAATGCTGTACCTGCTGTAGTGATTTTTACTCTGATAAACAGAAGAGGAAGGCATCTGGAGGAAAGAGGGATAGAGTACCCCAAAAAACCACGAGCAGAAACTGTCCACAACCAGCAGAAAAGATCATCCCGTGAGGAGGGAGAAAGCAAGAAACAGGTCTGTAGAGTGATTTAACTCCAGTGGGCTCAATCCAGTTATCTACTGGAGCTCAAAGCAGACAAAACTGATGGATACAGGAGCGCCAAGGAGAGTATTTCTTGGACACACTGTGTTTGATGCTACAATAATTTACTGGGGTAACAGAAGCAGCGACTGCCAGAGATCCAAACCACACGCAACCGCATCAACAGAACATTTGCAGAAGAGTGGCAAGGAAAGGGAAAGAACAAAGTCTTTGTCCACCCCGTTCTTACCCGAGAAGGTGATGTTGAAACCCTCATAGGACATGGAGAAGTCCGAGATGAAGCGAATTTGAGCAGAGAAGTTTCCAAAGAGCCCAGCGCTAAGTGGGGCAGGGAGCCGGGAGCCCGTCAGTTGCTTCAGGGGCTGAGCAAAGCTGGTGTTCTCGGTGATCAGGAGGTAGTCGTGGCCATTCTCCAGGTGGAAGGTGTGGAAGGTGAAGAACACACCTGCAGGGGAGGAGAAACAGAGGTGGCTTCAGCCAGCAGTGTTCGTGTGGTCCCCCTTCATCCCAGAGCCAAAGCCTCTCTCCTCTCCTCTCCCTGAGACGACACCAGTATTGATTCCCTGTTTCCCAGTAACAGCAGCCCAAGCGGGAAGAAAGGCACACTGAACACCACGGACACATTCATGTTAGAAATGAAACAGATGAAAAAAAGTAAAAGAAGGGTATGGTACAAGGCCCAGAACAGAGAAAGGCAGTTAAGATCTTCGATTGCTGTGCCTTTGTAACACAGGAACAGAGACGACAGAGGCTCGCTCGAGGGACGCAGCAGCAGCAGAAAGGACTGAGCCTGGCAGCTTAGGGGAGTATTTCCTTTTAAAAGTGTTGACCTTTAGATAAATAGCAAGAGTAGCAAAAGCTATAGTTGTGAGGACTTGAAAACAACAAAAACAAGTGTGTTCCAGAAGGAATTCATACCTAGAAAAACAGGACTCAAGCCAAGCATCAAGGTCAGAGAGGATTCTCCGAAAGATAAGGTATGTCAGCAATGTGAGTGCAGGGACCTCCTACACCTTCCCACAATGGGACTGAACTGGTCCCTGGAGGTTACAGTGATCACACGCGGACAGAGCTGGGTTTCCTCAGGTGGAGATGGCTCAAAGCCCTTCTCGTCCATCTCCCAAGCAAGGGCTGCGTCACGCAGCCATGCTCTCTCCTGGCAGCACCAGCAGAGTCCTGGCACCTCGTTCCAGGGCCCAGCTCAGCCTACTTGGAAGGAGGCTGCTGCCATCCCTTCTCTGCTTGGGACCCATTCCCAGGACCCGCTGTCCCCTCCGAGGCATGTGGTGGGCAGCAGGTTTGCAGCCACTGCAGATCTGGGCAGGGTGGGCAGAGTCGGGGGGTTAGCCCAGCACTTGTCAGCCCTAACGGGTTTCAGAAGCAAGGAGAATCCTACACTTGTATCCACATTATACTGACAAGAATAAAACCCCACAACCGATCCAGCTTCAGAAAGAACAGACAAACACAGGGAAACTATTTTGTCTCTTCTTCCAAATTCAATTTCAACAATTTGAAACATTTCCTCGAGAAGGCTGTGACCTTGCTGCATTTGTAAATGAACAAGAAGGGAGTAATGGATTACTTAAAGTATCCTTCACACCTACAGACACAAAATAGTAAGTACTTCAGGCTTTTGCAAAAGCCTCCAGCTAGGAGGAATTCAAACGCAAGTAGAAACACTCATTCTCTGGAAAATAATTCCATCTTTGAAAAACAACAAAAAAATGGCAGTGACAGCTTTCAGAGCGCAAAGCAAGGCAGGATCTTATCTCAGAAACCCTGTCACATTATCGTCGCACGAAGTTAACAAGCTAAAGCGATGCCTAGCAATAAAAAAGCCTCTTTGCATTTATATGGCTTCTTCTATCCAAAGATCTCTTCACACTTTCTGAACACCCAGGGGCAGGTTCCTGAGCCCCAGCTCAGGCTGATTTGGGCTTTACGCTCCTCATGGCCCCGCTGAACTGGGCAGGGCTGTCCGCAGAGAAAGAGGCTCCTCCACGCAAACACCAGCGCTGTAATCGGCTCTTCGTTAGTCACAGGGAGAACCCGACTTCCTCGCCTGCATCAGGAGTGCCCAGTGGCACGACCGAGTTACTGCCTTTAAGCCAAGGATTTAACACCACGGAGATGACCAGCCTGGGGAGGCACGAGGGCTGCCTTGCTCTGTGTTCCATCTCTGCCAAGGCTGCCATCAGCTGCTTCAAGAGCAAGCACAGGCAATCTGTAAATAAGGATCAGAGGAATAATCTCCTCCTTGTTCCCCATCCCCCATAAATTTCTGGAGATCAGGATGAGACCAACCTCGAGATTGATTAAAGCTCTAGAGCATGAGATTTAATATCCATCCCAACAAGTTTCTGCCAGCATCAAATTCTAACTCTGAATACTCCAGTTATCCCTACGTCTATCCGATTTCTTTCTGAAGGTTTACTGGTCACATGCAAGCACTTTCCTTCCAAGAAATGAAGGTCAGAGAGGCTGGTAACCAGCACAAAGCCTTTCCCCCAGGAATTTCTGGATTGGGAAGCAGCAGGGCTCACAGGGTGACCTCAACTGTCCTGTACTCTCCCCATCTTTATCCCTGGTACAGGAGCTCACTGCACCTTGGTAGCCTTTGGTGTCCCAGGCAGAAGTATTCATGTGACCCACCACTTAGTGATGACCAAAAGGGGTCTCAACTTTGGCAATTCCTTCCTTATAATCAGATAAATATTTATATGGAGCCTGACAGAAAATTTCTAGTTCCACTGTTCCTTCTGCAAAGCTGCACGAAGGCAGTAAACATCTAATGGTTTCCAGTGCTCTTACCAGCAGTGCAGCCAACGGAAAACAGAGATGGCCTGGTTGAGCCAGAACACTTGGCGAGATGAATTGAATACAAAACGTCTTCAGTTTTTCCTGTTTATCAACTGAAAGTAATTTTGTACCCTTGGTTTTACAGAAGTCAATCTAAGGAACGGCAATAAAATCACTCCATCAAAATCAACACACCACTCAAGAAACACCAGCATAATTTAGTCCCCAGAACTGAGAGGACAGCCCCTGACTCCAGTCTTCTGAGATAACTCCAATCCCAGGGCACAAGCAGCAGAGCCAGTTAAGGGCTCTTTAACTGTAGCCATAAGGGATAATTATAAACTCATTTTAAAGGATTTGTGACTGATTAAACCTTTGCTCTGGTCTGAAATTTACTGTGGCACAAAATGCCTCTGCAAATGCAGGGTGGGTTTGGGGTTTTTTTTTTTTTCCCCATTCTCTGTAAAAGAAACAACAAAACAAATTATAGGGAAAAGAAATCACTTTGAGGTTCTCAGATTAAAAATAATAGTCTCCCTTTAAGCGTTTAAATACCTTTAAAATTAAGCTGCTTTTAAACTCAAATTGTACAGCTCATGAGTCCATAAAGTAAATCTGAAGTCACACAAAACCAACTATAACCACCAACTTGTTTCAATCAGGCGACTCGTGCGCTGGCCACGTGCGAGATGTTCATGAAGATCTGGGAGGGAGTAACTCGAGACTGGCGTTTACGGTGCAGATCACCCCTGCTCGGTCACTGGTTTGTCAGGGAATAGTCTGATGGGTTGGGAGGCACAAGCCCTGAATTCTGTTCTGTTTTATGGGAACTGAAAGACATCCCTGGCCGGTGACAGCAGCAGCACTGCCAGACCAAGCAGTGAGGTGCTGGCAGAAGTGGGTGTTGGAAACATAGAACTAGAACAAGAAAAGAATATCAGCTGCAATGGCAAGCACTTAAGTCATGTAACTACATCCCCTGCTTGCAGCAGGGCTGTTAGAGCACCGAATTTACCCAGTGATCAGTGATGCAGCCGGTGGTCTCCAGGAGCAGGCGACTGACAGGCAAGGACAAAGCACCCAGAGAAGACTGTGCTGCAAGTTAGCTGAGAATGGGGTCCAGTTACACCCTTATTTAAAGCCTGTTCTGTTCACCAAGGACTAAATGAATTCCATTTCAGCGGCCGCTGCTCTGACTCGGGATCACTCTGTTCCACTGCTCTCTACTGAGGACTGAGCAGAAACGTTGCAGGAATGCTGAGGAGCACTGGGAGAAGCTCATGCTGACGCATTACCAAGCAGTTTAAGGCAGCTACAGCTGGGAAAGTGGAGGAGCCTCTTTCTCTGCAGACAGAACGCTGCCGCGAGAGAGAGGACGTGCACATACGCGTGAGAACGTGTCTGAACACTCCCACCAACAGCCCAGCATCTAAATACATTATAACATCTTCCACAACCCATCAGGGAAAAGGCCACCCTTCTTTCTTCATCTTTCACTGGGCTGGTAGATAAACAACTCCCCTGAACTGGAGGGACAGGGAAGGAGAGACTTTCCCAATGTGTAGGCTGGCTACATCCAGATTATTATAACTGCACAACGTCCTCTCTCCGTCCCCTCCTCTCACCCTGAGCTCTCACTGGATTTGGAGATCTCCTGCATCCAAGCAGCTGCCTGGGTGAAGCTCTCCCAGTCCAGGGAGCTCCACAAGTACTGGAAGGGTGGATCTGCCTGGGATCAAAGCACAGCCCAATGCACTGCAGAAGGGGACCTGCACAAGGACCTCCCCCCTCCCCCCCGTCCCACTGTGAGCTGCAGCTCATTTCTACCAAGCTCCTGGAGAATAGGGCGGGTAAGGATGAAAATATCAAATGGAAAACACATGAACATGCTCCTTTCATTGAACTAAGAGTGTCTTCTGTATCAAGCACTCACCTCCTTTTCTCAGAATCTTATCCTCACCTTTCCAGTAGAACCTGACAGGTAAGAAGAGCTGAAACTCTTGTCGAAGGCCTGCAGACCTATAAATTTTCACTACAACACCCGGATTTACAGAGCAGCTCAGGGTTTGGTTTTCTACTCACTACCTGCAGCTAAGGCTGGAATTTCCAAAGAAGCTCGCAGGCTTCAGACCTCTAAAGCTGGGAGCAGCTTTCCAGAGAGCTCAAGTTCCAGCTTCTCCGAGCACAACAAACATGGTCTGGTTCCAGATGGTCAGATCCAGGGCTGATTTCATGGGACGATCCAGAACTGCACCACACTGAACCGCTGAGGGATGGGCCGTTTCCTGTGCTGCCGAATTGGCCACAGCGGGATTTTTTTATGGGACAAAGAACAAAACACCCCTAGACCTCTGCTATTTGAAAATACACCGTGTTTTTTCGAGCCTTGATTATCTTGGTCAGAAGACCATCTTGTGATGCTGCCATAAAAGCACCCAGGCCATCAGAACCGCACTTTCTCAGATGAAAGTGTGTCAGTTTTTGTCAGCGTTGTGCTTGGCTAGAGGATAATGCACCGTCTCACTGGAGAGCTGAATCCAAGGCAGAGTGGATTAATGAGGAGCGGATTGCTGCTACTCAACAGAATACTTTTCACAGCATGCGATGGTTCCCTTAATGCACTGTGCTGTTCATTGACAAGTTTATTTGCTGTAATACAAATGGTATTTGTAAAATTGGCTCATGATAGCTCCCGTCGTGCTGAAATCCGGTACGAGGAGGCTGTTATAGAGGAGCCCATAAAAGTTACATAAAGGGTTTACACCCTTTGTGCTTACCCCAGGCAGGTACCGACTGGATCAGGAGAAATTACCCACTACCCCTGTAGATAAAACTTGCTCTCTAACCATCAGTGATCCATTTTCTTGAAATTTTCCTCCAAGACAAAAGATCAGCCTGCGCTGCCCAGGAGACTGGACTAAATAGATCTGCACTTTGCCTCTACGCCGGTCGTACTCCTGGCTAGTGGAGAAAAGAGCTGCAGAACTAGGACAGAGCCTGAGTTCTGCCCCACGTCTGGAAATTATTGACTCCATGCTTCCACTTCTCCATCTGTAAAAATATTATCTAGTGATCCAGCTCTGCAAAGAAAAATAAGGCTGGAAGTACTATCAAGTACCAAACGCTCCTGCAGCGGTGTCAGTGGCAGCCCCCTTCTCCACGTGGCATCACTAGCAAGACCAGCACCCAAACACTTGCTAACGTTCCAGAGGATGCTGCCTCAAAGGTCTGAAACCAAAGATGACATCTGGCATAGGCTCTCTGGTCTGGATGACTGATAAGAGACCATGTTTCCCTTTCAACCCTTGCCACTTGAAAAGAATTGAGATGTGACGCCAAAAACCTCTGCATCTTGTCCAGCAACAATGTTTGGGTGGTGGCAAGAATGGCAACTGGCCAAGCAGATGGGTACCCATCATCACCAAGAGCATCTGTCTCCCACTGACTACTGTCCTCCTGTCCGTCTCTAGAAGCACTCTAAAGGGGTCTCACCTTTTCCATGTGATGTTTCTATTGTCCACGTGCAGTTCAAGTTATTGGGATAAAAGTCAGGGAATCCTGGGGATAAGATGGTACCACTGGAACCACGGATGTAACCTCCACATAGAGCTGTGGAAAAAAAACCAAACAACAATAACAAAAACAAAACCAACCAACAACAAAAAACCACAACCAACCAAAACAACAAAAAAACCCAAACCAAACCAAAAAAAGAGAAAGAATTATAGAATTCAAAGTCCACTGTCAGCTGGAAGAACATCAGCTCTTCTGAACGTGGAAAAGCCCAACCCAGCAAAATCTAACAAAATACACACATCAAGCATCACTGCAAACACCACAACTGCTTCCAGTAGATCCAGAAACCGAGCAATTGCCACCTCCCAGATGTTCTCTATCTCCTGCAGATGTTACCTCCTGCACTCCTTACCCTCGCAGCTGGGCAGGGGCCGGCTCCACTGGAAGTTGGGCTCACACTCCAGGGCTTCGTTGTCACTCAGGGTGTAGCCTGAATCGCAGCTGAATGTCACCAGTGCTCCCACGTAGAAGTCATTCCCATGGCGCTGGCCATTTACTGGGATCCCCGGATCCAAGCAGTGGTCTGACTGGAGCTTCACAGCTGTGGCAAAGAAACCCACTCGTGTCAGACTGCTGAGTGGCTGCAGAGCCGGCTGCAAGGGGCCGTGATTAGCCTGGGAGAAAGTTCTACTCCTCCTATGAGCTCATGCAAAGTCCTACTGATTATTCCCAAAGTAAAGAGGAGGAAACAGACAGAACCACCCAACTCTGCCTCCTAAAATCAATACTACTCTGTAGGGGCTAAAATAAATACAAAAACCCCTCTAAAACCCCAAGATGGTCAAATAGCAGAAGCTGCTACTTCACTTGCAGTAGCTCTGCGTTGCCCACGGGCTGCAACAGAGCAAACTCTGCAAAGGGGAGAGGCGAGTCCAGCGGGGCTCCGAGTCCGTCGTGCTGCTGGAGGACGCGTCACTACGCCAACAACTGGCACTTACTTTCGTATCGGATCTGAAAGCCGATGTCAGAGTGGCTTTTGTCAGTGGTGAAGAGGAGGTAGAGGTAGTTGCTGGTGCTGATGAGGAACTGGGGCACCTGAGTCCCATCGTAGACACCTATCAACGGGGAAGAATAGGAGCGGCCATCCCGCACTTCCAGGGTGTCGTAATTCACCTCTGTCTTAAACCTGAAAGGGACACGAGAATACAGTTGTGAAAAACCCTCATGGCTAATTTTTCTTCCTTGTAACCCTGAAGGTGCTCTAATGACTCCAGACAGCACAGGCCACAGGGCAACACGAGCCCGCTCCTACTGCCCAACCTTCAGCTGGCCGAGCATCTTACAGTGAGCACATTGCTCCTCTCCTGCGTGTCCCTGCCACTGGCAGGGGGGTTGGAACTAGATGATCTTTAAGGTCCCTTCCAACCCTGACAATTTATGATTCTGATCCTTCACCTGCTGACACCAAGAAGTCTTTGCAGCAACAGCTGTCTTACACCACACGAACAATCAGACACAGAGAGAGCACAGCCCTCCTCACACCGTGAAATCCAGGGCAAAGCAAGAGACTCGGCACACCCGGGTCGGGGCTGGATCTGCTGCTGCTTCTTCTTCCCAGCAGGCTGAGCACGTGGGAGCTCAGCCTCCCAAAACGTGTCCTACATGTGTCTAAAATAGCACTGCAAATTAGCAGCAGTTAGTCAAAACAAGAAAGGGGGAAAAAAGGGAAAAAAAAAAAAAATCACCATTCTCCACCTTTTCTTCTGGAATGTTAGGTGAATGTTGATGTCTGTCAGGAGTTAATGAAAAGAGTCTCTCTGCCAAACACAGCTGGGAGCAATTTGTTCCCTTTCCTGCCGGGGGCGGCTACAACTCAACAGCGCTGGAACCACCCAAAACAACCCCAAAAAGGAAACTTTTGAGAAGTCCAGGGTGAGCACCTGTCAAACGTGATCTTGATGGGGTAGCCCGGCTGGGCCTCGATGACCCACGCGCAGCTCAGGGAGTCCTTGTAGAAGCCAGGCCAGCCAGGGGACAGGATGGTTCCACTGGGTGATGTCAGGTGGCCCCCACACGGTGCTGGGGACAAGGAAAATGGCACAATTCAGGTGAAGAGCATCACGGAAGCCGTGGCACCATCGGACGTACCCCTCGCTGCCAGGCAGTCCTGCCCTGCCACGTGACAGCTTTCACCCATTATCGTTCCTCAGGGGTTATAAATCACCAGAACCAGATGAAATAACATCGGTGGGTAAGGAACTGCTTTTTCAGCTTGAACTGAAGAAATAGCAGCCTGCTACTGTATCTGTGGGAGTCGGTAGCTTGACCTTGTACAGTGGCTCTAAGGGGACAGGGTATAATAATAATTATTAGACATAAAACCAGAGAAAACCGCAAGGTCAGTTTGCATTTGAGTAGCTGCAGGTGCCAGGAAATCTTTCATATCTGTGGTAATTGAGTCATGTCTTTTCTACCACAAGGGACATCACAAGACTATGGCTTTTATTCCACACTGTGCTCCCTTGTGCCACCAGCAGAAGCTGAAGGCATATGATTATCTTTTCTGGAAAAAGGACACTGGATCTGATGGACCAGAGGTACAAAATCCTATAGCCCCAAATTGCTGCAACGTACTGTCCTCTAAAAAAATAAAAAAATCAAACGGGATGGAAAACGTGTCTGTTCCTGCGAGTTCATTTTCCCCCTGCTCAGCACTTTGCAGGATTCATCACCCAGGTTTTTAGTCACACCCTGCTCAGTCAGGTCACTGCTGCTGGTCAGTGTCCCACGTGGCAGCACGACCAGGTGACTGTCACACTCTCTGGGAGCTCCCCCGGGGCAGCCCAAGACTGTCACCCCACAGCACTCCCTGCCAGGGGAGCCCAAGGGGACCCTGCTCCTCCAAGAGCAGCTGCTGAAGCACCAAGCCAAGGCCAGCCGTGCTGTAAGCTTTGGGAGAGGGCTATGAAATGTCACACCCGATATGACCTTAAGTACCTGCCTAAGTCTGGGTCTGAAACCTTCACTGCTGATCTGAAGGATGCCAGATGAAAGTCAATTGATCTCAACTGGATCCCAACCAATTATTTTTGAACAAGAGGCTCCTTTTTGCCCCGCAGCTACTTAATTTCCTGTCAGGACTTCATCTTTCAACTCTTTTTTTAGGTCTCTCTCTTTCCCATTAATTTTTTCAAGCACTAAACAGTACTTTAGATCTACATACTTCCTCCTTGTTTAAAAAGGCTAATTAAAAACATACACTCAACCAAGCTCATACTGAAGGGTGAGTCAAAGAAATCACCACTGGGACCAGAGAGAAAAAAGCCCAAGTTAACGGCATAAGGTTATCAAAGCTTCCAAAGATAAAAGTCGATTAAAAATGTATTATTTAATGTATGTTTCCCTTCTAGGCTTACAAAAACATAAACTGAAAGGCTCATGTTTGTGGAAGGAATGGAAACTCTCAATGAAACCTACAGGCATTTTATCGTCAGCCACCCCCAAAAGGAAAATTATGCAAGAATCTAAGAACGTCCAGCTTATCATATGATACTGAACACAACGGATGCCTTCTTTGTCTGAAGGACAACGGACTAGACTGCGCAATTTCTGCGGCTCATTCAGCAGGGAAGCTGTTAGTCGTCAGTAAATCAAAGCCTCTTACTACTGCTATTAGAAAAACACCTGTTGTACCAAGAATGGAGCTAATAAAAATAATGCCCATGGTTCAGTTCAGAAAAATTAGAAGAACTGAGTTCAGTGCTTGGTGATTATTGGACTGGCAGTTCCTCCTAAGCAAACTCTTCTGTGCAGACACCACCTGCCAGAGCTACGGAAAATCCTGGCCCTAACGGAGATGCTGAGGGGTAGAATTTAAGCCCAATAGTCCTTCAGCTCTCAACAACAAATGCCTCTGCCTGCACGATGGCAAAAGGCCTCCCACAAGACCAGCACCCTCACTAGGAGTTATCTGGTCAGGACCTGGCCAGACAGAACGATTATCCTTTTCCCAAAGGCTGCAGGGATGAGGGGTCCTTCTCCCTCCAGGTTACACATGCAGGCTCGTAAGAAAGATGATAACATTTACCTTCACATCTGAGCACAGCATTGTTCCAGACCACGTTTCCTTCCTTCAAGATGCAGGTGATGGTTTCCGAGCCGTGGGTCCTAATGAAGCCCTCGTCGCACAGGAAGGACACGGAGCTGCCAAGCTGGAGGCTGTCACCAAATCGCTTCCCATTCACAGGCACGCCAGGGTCAGGGCATTCGTTGTGCCTGAATGCTACAAAGGAAGGAGAACGTTTAGTAATAAGTATGTTGGACCAAAAACTCAGGAATTAAACAATAATTTCATGTCTTCCCTATGCAGCCAAAGGCATTTGATCTTGCCTCTGGACAACAGACCTTCCTCAGAGGGAAAGCCAAACAGCACACATTTTAATTTGGCCAACTCTCATCACAGAAAAGCTACTGTGCTCCACACAAGTCATCCTGGGGCATAAATCATGTCACCACCTCTTCTCTAAACTGCTAGGACACCCAAGTATGTGTTCCCACCGTTCAACTTTTCATCCAGCTGAAGTCCCTGAAGTTTTTCTGTTCCCTGTCTCTACTGCAAGCATTCATTTGTAACCTGAGAGAGGAAGGATGAGATTAAAGCCATCTGCATCCAAGAGGTGCTGAGACAAAGCAGTAGGAGGGGCCAGAAAAGAGCCTGCAGAAGCAAGTTATCATCTTAGCCACCTCTCACACATGAAGACACACAAATACTCAAAACAGACAAAGATTTAAAAAAACCTTCAAGTACCACAGTGCACAGATCTGCATAGAGGGGACATAAATTAACCATTAATGAGGAAAAAAATGAAAGCTTTGAGGCCCTGTGGTTAAAAGTAAAGGTCCTCTCAGCACGTTCTGTGATCAACTGCCATGTAGTCCCTGACCTTACTTGTCACCATTACTAGGAGAAAATGAAGGACACGCAGCAATTACCTTTCTAGGTGTTGCCAAGTTGCACGTGGAATTGCACAGACAAGGCTCGGTTTGAAGGCTTGCCCTTTTCCAGCAGATAAAAACCAGGCCACCCAACCAATCAGAAAGTCACTCTGCAGCTTTAATTCCCCACTAAGTGCATAATTCTGTACTATATCTTTATATGCTACAAGGTGGTCTTCAGAGATGAGCAGCGTATGAAAGATTAAAGCCCCCAGATTAATTACACACACAATGCACTTGACCAAATTCAGAGGGGTTCTGGATTTCTTTCACCGTTACTCTTATAACACCTTGTTATAGAGGCTGCTAAAGGGGAAACACAGGCTGAACCTGCTCCTTGTGCTCTGCTGTCTGTCCCTCGTAGCAATACATTGTCTCCTCTCATACCTACACTGAAGGGAAGGGTGGCAAGGGGTAGGAGAAAGACTCTGGAGCTCCCTTTTGGCAGTTCAAGCAGTCAGAACAGATTAACTTACGTGTACTTAAAAGTCCTTTACAACAATTAAAATTTTGTTTTAAAGAGGTCTTCAGACAGAGGACAGCCACAGCTCCCAACACGGGCATGCCATGTAGCTGAGATGCATCCTGAAGCAAAGCACCAGTGCTCTGGGATCAGGTGTTTCCTTGCAAACAGGAGCTAGGACTCAATCCTGGGGATGTGATACGACCACATGGAAGCTACTTGATCTGATGAGCCTTCAGCCTGCTGTAGTGTGGCAAATGATTTCTTAAGACCTTTGATTTTATTTATTTTTTTTTTTTTTCAAACAGAACATTTGCAATCATAGCTAGAAAGGCTATTAATTTAGCTGTGCCACTAAAGACTGTTATAACAAAGTCATTTATCAGTTCTGCTGAATAGGTTTAATAACGCTCTTTAGAAAATTATAGGACAATACGAGGATAAAATTACCAGTGTTCATTTGAGATCTGTCGACCAGACTCACGTGAAGCCAAATCTATCTGTGGAAGTTTCAAGGCTTTACCCTGTAAGACAGCGCTGCACGTTTTCTTTTATCTTCAAAGTCTCGCACCCTTCCAGGTGTCAGCAAACGATGATAGCACTGATGGATGGACACGACCACAGAGACCTAAGAGTTCTGCCTGATCTGCATCAAGCTGTTCACAAAGCCTTGCCTCACCTCAGTGAGTGGAACAGAGGCACGGAGAGGGGGAGCAGAGAGCCCACCTCACACAGCAAGCTGTGGTTGCCAGGAGCGCACAGACCCTGTCTGCTCCACGGACAGATAACCCAGGGCCAAACTGGATTCCACACCACTGGACAACACAAAAACTTCACCGCCAGAAGGAACCTGGGCAATCAGTTCTAAGCTTGACCACAATCCTCAATTTCCGAACCAGAAATCTGAAGTAATTCCCGATTTTCAGACTTACTCTGGAATGGCAATGATTCTGGTGAGATCAAACTCTTGTCCTCTACTCTCCAGAAAAGAGTTTAGAGCTTGAAATGAAAAGCAGAAGGAAGGATCAGGCACTTACTGGTGAAGGTTATGTTGAAGCCTCTCTTCTCCATAGAGTGGTCGGTCTGGAACTCCAGCCTGGCTACGTGACCGCTGCTGGTCAGAGAGGAGGGGATCTGGTTTCCTGAGAAGGTCCCCAGCACCGGAGACTCCGCAGTCCCACCATCCTTCACAGCTAGGAAATCAAACTGAGGCTCCACATCAAAATCATTGAAAGCCAAGTGAATGCGGCTCTCGGGCTTAGCTATAATTAACCAAACACAGTGCAAGCTGCTTCCGTATTCTTCAGGGTAATTTGGTGACAGCACAATCCCAGATGGGGTGGTGAAGTTGAAAAAGCAGGAAACTGCAATGAGAAATCACCATCAATCATGCAGCACAGGGCTCCTACAAGCTGCTCTGTCATGTTTCCCCCTCCCTCTCATCCCTTGAGCTGGGCGATTCCTGCAAATTCCCAACTGCTCTGCTTCTCAGAGACAATTAAAGAAAGGAAGGGCTCAGTGCTCCATTCACTGCTAGATGTCAGTGATTTATTTGCATGGGGGAAGAAGTGACTTCTAAGCAGTCTCCAGTCCTGGTTCTGGTTAATTTGCCATTTTCCAGCCTAGCACAGTCCTGCCCCTTTTTTCAATAGCTCTCTGCCTTACACGTGTGCAGGCTTCGTGCCACGCACAGCGGAGCACGGGCTGCTTCTGCTGCAGGAGGAAAATGTCACTCAGCCAGGTGGGGATTTGGTATTTTGCAGGTGAACGCTCCCGCACATCCCCGAGAGGAAGCCTACACAAGAATCAAATGTGTGACTACAGCTTGGTGTAAAAGAAAATGGGCATTAAATGAGTTGCTCTGTAGCAACATCATCTGTGGTGGCCACAGCTCAGTAAAACCTGAGGTAAGGAATCGACCTGGCTGTCACCCCACACAGAGCCCTCCAGACTCCTCTGCTGCCATCCACACACAAGCTTCTTAGTCCAAAGTGCTGGGTAAACTGCAGATGCAAGTTTGAGAGTAGTGCAGACTCCTCAGCATTTGCTTAAAAAAAAAATAAACAGAAAACAACTCTGCACTTTTAGCTTAACTTTCTATTTGCTGAATGCACTTTTCACCCACGCTCCTCGATGACGTGCCTGCAGCCGGGCAGTCCCACGGCACTCAGAGCGTGCCCAGCCTCTACTAAATATCTGTATGATACAGCAAAAAGCTGCCAGTTCTTTGGAGAAGGAGCTGAGTCAATTTGCCTTTGTCCGTCTCCTCGGGCAGCCGTTTACACCTCTGCCAAAAGGCAGTGACTTTGCTGCGCTGAGCGAGGAACAGCCCGAGAACGTTCCCAATTCCCCCCCAGTGCCAGGAGCCTGGGGCAGCTCAGAGCAAGTGCTGGCAGGCTACAGCCTGCAGCCCAGGTGTCGGGGAGGGTCCCCTTCCCATTACAAATAAATCACTGACTTCTGCTGGGCTAGCATGGTACCAAAGAGAGGCATCCACCTAGACCACCAGTCCCATGAAAGTAATTAAAACCAGCCTTAAAATGAAGTTGAGGGGAAGAGTGCGTATGAAAAAGAAATCCTTTAGCTGATCGAGGTTTTCAATATATACTGTATTTCAGCTGACAGGGTCCAGTCATTTGAAAGAGGTGGCCTTTTAAGTGGTACCTACCCCACGTTTCAGATACTTTATGTATTCATACCGTACTCATCTTCTTCCCCACCACCACCCCTGGTAAAAGCCATTACTTACAACATACATCTCACTAATTCCTGGCAAAAAGACATCGCGGGGAGGATGAGACAGGTTTTAGTTTGGCATTCATACAATTATTTGGTTCAACGCTCACCCTCCTTCTGCTATTTTCCCTCTGTCTTCCTTCAACACTTAATGGTTTCAGATCAAATAAGATGGACGTTACCATGACGTTATCAAGGCTAAGAGCTGCACAATCTATTTCCTGCTCTCAGCACTAAAGAGAACAGATTAAGGAGAAAACAAACTGCAAAACATCCTCAGGATTTTGGCTCTAGACGCTGAAATATCAAGGGATGCTGTCAAATAATTCTGTCAGCATAAGCCGGGTATAATCTGCCTAGGAATAGTCATTGCAAACAAACGCGTTCACACATGGAGACAAATCTCAGCAGTAGAAGCCCTCAGAGGAGCCAGGCACCTCCTTTAGGCGTTAAATCCAGGGTGGTAAATGAGCATTCACACAGGACCTGCAGGATCACACAGCCTGCAACGCGGGTACAGTTGCTGGTGCAGCTGTTACGGCATCTCAGGAACTAACAACAAAGAACTTGCTGACAAAAGAAAGAGAAGCAGAGTAAGGGAAGAATATCAAATTAACCTTTGGTAGATAAAACAAAATGACAGATTAAAAAGTAACAGATAAACAACTCAAAGTCTCTGCTGCAGGGAAGTAAGTGACAATAGGGAGCTGCCGTAGCGGAACAAGCGTCACGGACAGCCAAGTCACAGGCTGCAGGACAGAGGCCACTGTCACAGGCATCCACGTCCCAGGCCCGTGGCCATGCTGGGCCCCAGTGCACCAGGTCTTCTCGGTGCAGCAGAGAGTTCAGTTTCACCTCCAGAGGGGTGTGTCCAGCCCGGGAAATGACACCTTTCATTAGCAAGACCGTGGTGTCTGTGATACAAAGATTTTTTCATCTTCATCTTTCTAAGCAGAAGAGGTTTTTTTTTTCTGCAGCATAAAGAGGGGCTTGGTCTGGGGCTGCGCTGCTCGGGGCCGGCGCTGGGATCCACGTCAGGCTCTGCGGGACGCTCGGATAAAAGCAGAAGCTGTTGGACAATGTCACAGCCAGCCAGCTGGGCGATCAGAAGGAAGAGGACAGTACCCAAGAAGAGCGGAGGACAGCTGAGCGCTACCGGTCTCGTGCTGCTTGTGCATCTGAGACAGTTGGGAACAGAGTGCTCCTGAGGAGCGAGCTGTCATTCAAAACCCGACAGACGGACAGAGGTCAGTCCTGCAGCCAGTCCGGCAGGATCGCTGAGTCAGGAATATCCCTGACGCTGAGGCCTTCAGCCCAGAGACTGAAATTAATATTTATTAGCTTTGTTCTTAAATGTTATGAGAGGACATTTCATTATGTGCATAGCAGAGGTTCAAATTTATAAGCCTGTGGTGACCTTCGTCAATAGTTACCAGTACTGACCAAGTACTGCAAAAGCAGTAAGAGAAACCCCCCTATCAAATACAGCAGAGGAAGTCACAGCAGAACTCAGTAGAGACAGAGCACCCACCAAAGCCAGTGAGACCCACATCATTAACTGCTGAGTGCAAGGCATTTATTCCAGTCACCGCAAACGCTCTCAAGATTCTGCCTTCATTTCGAGCAGTAAAACAGGGAAGCAGCAGCTCATTGCTTCTTGTGTTAGAAAGTTGAGCAGGACACATGGCCATGCCACAAGAGCACTGCCCCATGGTCCCAGCCTGCGATGCTCATGGCTGGGCTGAACACGGAGCCATCCAACAGTTACTCCCCAGCAGAGCTGCTTGTTTCTGCACCTTTAGCCAGGAGCTGCCTTTGGCTGGTCAGTCTAAGCACAACTCACTTCTCTTTTCCTCCACCTTCAAAAGCTGTTGCCTCCGCACGGACCATCTCATTTCTCCCACGAGCTGAGCCTGGTGGCCCCAGACACTCCATCCCTGCTCATCCTGCATGTGAGAATCCAGGGCTGCTCCCAGGGGAGGGCACACCCGCAACCCACGGGACTGGGAGAGCACCAGGTTCAGGAGCTGATGAACCAACCAGGGAATCAATGTAATAATTTCAGTCTCCATGGAAACCAACCAACCAACCAACATCCTGACTTCTCTCAGCTTTTAGTTATCGTTCCCACAGTCTCTGACCACTTGGGCGAGAGCTTGAAGACAGTAATGGATTTTCTGCCTTACCTCTCCTTTTTAAGAAGATCCCTCCTCTAGGCATAGCTTGCTGATGGACTGGAAAAACAGGACCTCGGCAGGAGCCCAGTTAGCAACCAGCATGCCTTGCTGGGGGAAGCGGGCGTCCCCAGCAGCTCACAGTGCTGGAAGCTCAGGGCAGGGCTCAAGCTGCGAAGCAAAAGCGCTTTCCATTTCACGTGCTCCTCTTTCCATATCTGCTGTTTCAATAAACACATCTGCATCACAACGCCTTTGCCTTCTTAAAACCCTGAGGCACCAACAGGGCGAGCGGGAGGCGAGGGAAATTTGTCTAGAGCAAATACTAACAGGGAGAAATTTTCTTGTATTTCAGAGCAATAAACTCTTCAGCTTACGTGAGCGTGCGGCTCACCAGTGGTGGCAGAACAGGTATGTTGAGAGTAATGAAAAATAGGCAGGGATTAGGTACAAGATCTTGAAGAAAAAACACCAGTGAACTTAGAATGTAGAGCAGCCTCTGCGCACACGGAAGAGCACTACAATGCCAAAGTGGGTTTCGCTTCCACCCACTCAAATCAACAGCAGTGGCTGGGTTACTTGGAATGAGGTATGTTTCTTAAACTCACTGGAAGATGCCAATCCCCACTAGGACAGTGTTGGGCTGCTTGTCTGCCAGGGTTTCTGCAGCCATCTGTCACCAGGAGGTGCTCCAAGGCTTCTGCACGAAGACGAGAGCTTTTCCTGTGGGTCCCTGCTTATTTTAAGAGAACTCTCCCCCTCCCTGGAGTCTCTCTTGGGAATCGGTGGCAGTGTCCACAGGAAGAAGAAAGTTTAACTGTTGCTTTCTGGCAAAGCAGTCCAGTGGTCTCGTTATGTCTCGTTACGTACTGTTCCAGCTTTCTCCTCCGTGGTTTAGCGGAACACCCTGCGCTGCAGCGCTAGGAGCCCTCTGCCAACCGTGGCCACCCTCTCCTGGCAGTCCCATGGTCTCGGCACACGGAGAGCAGGAAGGGTGGCTGCTCTAACACCAGAAGGGGCAAAGCACCCCCCTGAAGTGTGGAACGGAACTGGGGTGATGGCAGCTGCACACCAGCTGAAATGCAGCAGAGGGTGGCTGGGCAGGTTGAGCCACACATGAAGCTCTGCTCGTGGGGAGCGATAGAAAGAAACTTAAAAGTTTCTTTCCAAGTTAAAACTTGGGCACATCGACTCCACCTGCAAATTGGAAATGTCCCATCCCAGCTTTCTCAAACACCAACCTCACATGTAGGATGTTAAAAGTAAAATAAGGCAGGTGCAAAAGAACTTCTCTGGAGACCAGACTGAAGATGGCAATGTGACCACATTCCCGTTTCCTGGATGTAGAGATAGGGGAAAGGGGTGGAGACAACCCCCTTGCCTGATAAATCCAGGAAGCATCATTTCAGATTTAGACTCACGTAAAGAGAAGCAACCCATCATGCTGAGCAACTGCTGTCAGGAATACGGACAGATGCCTTGGCACATTTATAGCAGCACGAAACCCTATCAGGGTAACAGTTCAACGGAGTCAGTCAGTAAAACAACAAAGCACGGAGACAACCCAATAAACCGCGTCCTTCCGATCAGCGCTGAGAGAGCAGCTGGGAGCGGCTCTGGTGAGCTATGCGCCCTGACACCACCGTGAAGTGCCCCCCTCCAGCCCTCCCCATGTGCTGGCTCTCTCTCCAGGAGGAGCATCCCTGCTGAGGATGTGAGAGCTGGTGACAGCCGCCAGATCACCACCGCAACCTCACTCCGCACCCTCGGGCCTTATCGCTGCAACCTGCTCACTGGCTGCCTGCGCAAGAGCCCCAAGCCCCTAAAAGTTTGTTAGAAACCAAAAGAACATGGGGAGCAGCAGCTCACAGAAAGAGACTGTTTCTGCTGGCTCTACAAGGACAAGAGGAAATGGCGTCGAGTTGGACAGGTTTAGGTTGGAGCTGAGGAACAATTTCTTCCCCTGCAGTGTTGTCCAGAGCTGGCCCAGGCTGCCCAGGGCAGGGGTGGAGTCCCCGTGATCCCTGGAGGGGTTTCCAAGCCCTGGAGCTGTGGTGCTGAGGGAGACAGTTTAGTGCTGGGTTAACAGTTGGACTTGATGATCTTAAAGGTCTCTTCCAACCAAAAGGATTCTACTGAACAACAGCTGGACAGAACTTGCTGACAAAATACCACCAAGGAGAAACCAGGCTCTGGTTTGACCCAGACAGAGAGCAGTTCTCCTTAAACACAGACGCCAAGGGAAACTTCACAAGGCAGTTGACAAGATGTGCAGCTTATCTGAGACAAGTCTCATAAAAAGCAGAGGGGGCTGGTGAGGGATCCCTACGAAGTCAGAGAGGGAAAGGGAAAATTTTCACAGAGGTTACACTGAAAAAAACCCCAACTAACCACGCGTGGGGAGTTCACGGGGGACAATTATAACCCAATTCCTTGTCATTAAGCAGGTGCTTAAGTGCCTTCCAGCCCAGCCCTTCAGCACGTATGTCTACTTAAGCAAACACTGAAATCTCAGGGCTCTGATAAACTAGGGCTGCAATGCAGAACAAGGGCTTTGAGGGAAAGCGCCCTGCTTAAAAATAAGAAGGGAATGGTCTTACATGGCTGCAACTGTGAAACGAGGTTGTTAACAAAAGCTACAAATCCCACATGTATATAGAGCTCCCGGTAATCCTGCCGTCATTTAATTTGCTTCCCTTTCTGCCAGAGAAAGACGGGATGGATCTCAGTGACTCAAGGGAACAGGCTGAGGATAAGGAGCATTTCACTGCCAATTTGCTGCTCTGACCCCCAGCTCAGATCAAGGGCAAGCAGAAGGTGTTAAGGGGTCCTGAAGGACACGCGTCTGTTGCGCAAATGCAGAAACCATCTAAGCCCTGGAAGTGGCCTCTGCAGGCAACCAGCCTGTTTCTTGGCAGGTTTTCAGCTACACAAACCCAGGACGCGACCGGTGGCTTTGCAGAGGTCAGGGCTGAGGTGTTTTGGTGGGTTCAGGTTGGCTACCAGTTCCTTTTCCCAACTCATCTGGCTGAGATAATGAGAGTGCCCCTCAGCCATTAGATCAGGAAAATCTTACCAGGCTGCTTCATAAAAGCATTGATCAAAAAAAATAAACCCCACACGGCAAAACAGCTTGGAAATAAAATAAATAGAATCCCTAAACTTCTTCCAGAATCCACTAAAAGCAACTGCAGCTACAAGCAGATGCACAAGTCCAGTGTTGGCTAGAAAAAGAAAACCTGCTTACAGCAGGAGGGAGAAAGATTTTGTGAGTTAACATCAACTGTTCCATCAGCACTGCAAAGAGAGGAATTAAGAATAAAAGTAATAATAGGAAGAGCACAAAGGACCAGGTCTCATCAGAAGAATGAGAGCCTATGCTATGGTTCAAGAGTCAAAACAAAAAAATCTCTTATAATTAAGAAACTATCAATTCCTTTAAAAGCAAATTTTCTGGACTTTCTGATTAAAAAATGACTGGGTAGTAAAGGATCATTCCTATGACCTTAACCACCACCTCCTTTATACAGGCTATAAAGCCATTCCTGGTTCCTACAGATCTCCAGAAAGGAGTAGCCAATCTCAACTGACAGATGTTTAGGTGTGGAGAACCCATCACTGCCTTCAGTAGGCTGCTCCCAGGGTTAACTACTCTGCTAAAATACTATTATTTTTAAAAAGGCAAAGTGCCCCTTTTATCACTGTGAACTTAGAGACAGACTTCCCTCCAAACCATTCTTCACAGGGAAGGCTCCATATTGCTCTGAACAGTGGGCAGGAAAAGAAGAAAGCAAGCTGAAGAAAATAACGACTAATTGACAATTTGATTTAAAGGAAAACCTTATAAAATGATGTGGAATTACATGGTTGTGTTCAGAACATTGCTGGGAAAAACATCTCCTGCACTTGGCATTTCCAGCTACTAATCCTCACTGTACCAGACATGCACACCAAAGGTTGGTCCCTCAGCTCACAGCTAAACTTTGCTATCTCTACAAGGAGGAGCTAAGAGCTTTCAGCAGGTGTAACGGGCCAATGTGAGATTAACAACAACAACAAAAAGGAGCAATTACCACTAAGGAAAAGGGAGATTTTTATACTGTTATTAAGGAAAATCAGATGTTTGGAAGACTGGAAAAAAGCACAAAATCATAATGCCTGCGGGAGAGGACACCTGTGTTAGTGCCGTGCACCTGCACGGAACGACAGGGACCCTGGAGCCATCTCAGGGACAACACTCAACAACACAAAGGGGTTTGGCAGCATCAGTTTGCTCCGGGAGTCAATGCACCGCTTGCAGCAAGACGGTGCCGATCTCCAGCGCCAGCCGAGATCACTCGGCGCTCCTGCGTGTCCTGGCAACCACGGGCAAACTGGTGAGGAGAAATGGGCTGTGGTTGAGGCTTTCAAGTGAACAAGGAGGGAAGAAAGAATAACATCTGCTCCAAAGTCAGGGAAGAAAACACACAATTTAACATAATTTCAATTGGAAATGCTTTGGGAAATGCCTTCTGCTCTGGTTAGAAGGATATTTACGCGTGACTACTGCTCTAAGTGGGTCTTAACACAAAGAGTTGACAAGAACACAACAAAAAGAAAGTCACTGGAAACTAATAAAGATCCTAAAGCAAGACCAGAGCAAGACCCCTGTAATGACTATCAGATCAACGGGCATCAAGTGTCTAGAGGAGTCCAGGAGTACTCTCAAACAGCATAATTCAACTTACAGCCCCTGGACCCACACACGTACACACGTGTGCATGCATTTACATATTTCTCTACACACACACACGCGCGTGTGCAGGCATTCATCCCCAGCCTTTGTGGAGCTGCAGTCAAATGACACCAAGCCAATACCCCCCAGTTCCGTGCAGAAATCTCCACCCCCTGGTTTGCTTGCTGCTTTGCAATCACAGTGTACGTACGGTTTTATTTCACTATGTTTTATTGACCTTTAGAACACGACGGGTCCAGAAAACTTGGAAGTTTGCATGTTTGAGATCACCAAACAAAACTTGTACGAGAAAAGTTGTTTTCAGCAATGACTCTCCCAGAGCAACTGGGGGAGGACAGTTAAAACGAGGCAGAAGCTTTGCCTTCGCTCGGTGCGATGGTTACAAACGACGTAGACTGTCACGAGCTTGCCATGATTATCGACCATGCTAAATGCCGGCACTGCTTGGCGCAAGGCAACCACCCAGCTAACGCTGCGGGACGAAGAACTCGGGAGATGTAGGTCACAGGCTCGCAGGGCAGCAAGCAGGAGGAGGAGGAGGAGGAGGAGGAAAACTGCTGGAGAGGAATAGCAAAGAACCTTGCAAGACTCGCAGAACTGCTTCAGAAACCCTCGGAGAGCACCGGCCCCTGCAGAGGGGATGTCAGCTCTTCCTTCCCTTGGCAAGGAAACAAACCTTGGGGAAGAACTTTTAGTCATAGAAAATGTTTTGTAGTGGGGCCTTCCCCTGCAATCGTTCACATCAAAGCAGATAATGAGTTTTTCCCTGTGATACACGAGTATGTTTAAACAGTAATTCCAACCATGTATTTGAAAGTTATGGCACCACTGAAACACCCTGCTCCCCGACTAGGTCTATCCAGGCTTTCATCATCTTTCTCACTGCAGTAACTGAACAACTCACCGGCTTCCCGTTATAGCTGTAATTATGGGCTGGTTCCCCATTTATAAGCTTAATAATCTCCTCAGCCACAGGTAAGTGTAGACTTCAGTTTGAATATTAAATCCCTTGAGTTCCTACCATCAGAGTGCAAACTTCATCTAAATAGCACAATGGTTTTCCTTCAGTAACATTTATCCGTGTGACGTCTCCTCAGCCCATTTTTGCTGTCCTTCAAGACTTCAAGAAAACTGAACCTAGCTCTGTGCCAAAGCAATGACTTGGGTTACCCTCGGCTGGAGAGCTGCCTTAGCCTTTGACAGATATCACAGCGCTCTAACTTAGAAAATGCAAGTGTCAGAGTGAACAACTGTAATGACAGAGCTGATCCGAGCACGATGAGGTGCTGCAGAATAGGGAGAGAGAGGTCTTCAGAATCCAGTCACTGCTGATACCCAGACACCCACACTGCCAGAAGCAGACACCAAGCTCAGAGCACAGACAGATGGATGACTGGGCTGCCCCATCCAGCTACAGTACTACAGGTTCCCAGGCTCCAAGGTAGTAGTGTCTCAGCTCATCAGAGGCAATCTGAACGTACACAGCGTGGCCGGGGTACCTTGGCTTAGTAAGGGCCTCACAGAAGACACGCACTAAGAAGGTCTCGCAGAATTTCTCAAGTGCCCTACGTGCTCACCCTGGGTGGTTAAGGGATGAGATGACAACAAAGAGGATGGAGATGGAAGGTCTGTTATCATGAAGGCACAGACAGTCACGAATTAAGGAGCCGTTGCAATAAGCAGATGCATTACTTAAATGGTTTGTGTTGCTTTGTCATCGAAGCCCGAGGAAATGAGTTCTCCACAACAAATTCTGTCTGCTCATAAATCATGTGCTCGGGACAGCAGGATGCACCACAGCGCGCTGTTTAATCTCCGTCTGCATTTGTCACGCGTTTGCGGCCGAATCAGAAGCGCTGAATTGTTTGCATATTCCAACTAACAGCACATAAATCAGGTTACCTTATTTTCCCCACCTCGTGCCCAATACATTTAATGGTCTCCCAACATTTACAGAGCGTTGGTCCTAATCCCACCGCAGATTTTCATGCCAGGTTACACATTTTGTCATGCAACCTCTTCAGATTCACACACACACTACTGTCTAGAATAAAGGTAGGGGAGTAAAGCTGTAGAGAGGGCTGTGGCATACTTTTTCCACTACCCAGATGTTGTCTTGTCGATTCATAAACATCTGAAGCTGAAGGGTCAGAGAACAGAACACAAAGGAGTTATTTAAACCAAAAGATTCATGTCTGTGCCAAGCTTAGCAGGGACTGCTGACCGGGCCTTCATTTGATGCCCCTTTTCAGTTTCTACTTACATAAAAATAATCCTACTTCAGTGGAAAGTCTCCTTTCTATACTACTATGATCCTATCCTCTCATACCGGACACAAACTTTGGGTTTAATCTCACTGCAAACTATCAGCAAGAACCCTGATCAAACAATCAGCTGTTCAAATTAATTTGAACTTCTAGGAAATGAAAAAAAACCCAACCACTTGCGATGCTAAGTACAGAAATGGTCTAATCTTTCCCACTTCAGAGATAACCAGGAAACCTCCATTCTCCTCCATCATCTTTGCTTACAGAGAAAACCAAGCAGGGAGGGAGCCACGGCATCTGGAAAAAAGGCAAAACTCACAAAGTAATTGCTTCCTTTCCCCACACAGAGATTCTCAGACACTTAGAGCTTAAATCAGTGTTTGAAAAGAACGGCACTTACTCAACACTTACGTTCTCCCACAAATCACCAGGGCAGGGATGCTGAAGCCCCTGCTTCTCCCACAGCTCCTGAAGAACCCAGACCCAGCTCTGGAGTGACGAGCTTTGCTCCCCCCAAGCTGCATTATCTCTTTGGTACAGCTCAACTCCTGCCACCCTACAAAGCAGCATTTTGTACAGAAGGACCTGACACCAGCCCCTCTATTTATCTGCAGAGTTTACGTCTAAAAATTAACATCTCTGTTTTCCCCACACTTTTATCCTCTATCTGCTGCTCCACTGAATTTTCCTTTCCCTTTTTTTGCTTCGGTTTGGTCTCACTCCCCCACACCACAGTTATCTATTCAAAGGCACAGACCTCAACACAGCCAACTAAGTAGAGACAGGACAAAAAAGCAGTTTGCTTGTCACCAGCTGGGGAAAATACAGGTACTTTTGTGAGGTTTGGTCATGTCCAAATATGACATTGTTTCAGAGAGAAGGTTCAGTCAATATAATAAAGCAGACTGCCCAACACATCTTCAAAGGAGAGTGAGACCATTAAAACCCAGTGGGGACTGTGCATCTAACTCCCACTTACATCGGAAAATTCTATCCTTAATCACTACTGAGAGCATAATATCCTACTTCTGCTGAGGACCCATGCAACAAATTAAAAACTGTGGCTCAACAGCAGGGAGCCTGAATATTGTCACATAATGAAGGAAAATTAAACAGTCAAAAATAGAATCAAGTTTTAAATTATTATTTTTTTTGTGTGTCCGTGTCCCTGCCTCCTGTCTCGGACACCAAAGCCCTGTGTTCTCTCCAAGAAGGGATCTGAACCAGAACGCCAGGAGGGCAGAGGGGTAGAGCAGAGCGCACGTGGTCCCAGTGCAAGCCCAGATCTCCATCTGGATGCTGGTCCCTGCTGCACATCCCTTCTCTGCTGAGAGAAGGGCCAAACCAAACTCTCCCCACAGCTTCACATAAGTGAAGTTGCAGCTTGGTGCCACCTCTGCCACCATGAGGACTTGCCCTGTCCCAGGTACCAAGCACAGAGCACAAACCTACTGTTTATGTGACCACCTCACCACACAATGAAGATGTTTTAGAGCTGTCTCCTCACTGACTTACAAACACAAACTGGTTTCTGAGCAGACCACTGGCTACTCTTTTGGCAGGTAATTGTTTTCTGTCCCTTCAACTCAAAGGCAGGCTGGCATTCAAACTTCAAACTGTCCCCGTGGCGGAACGTGGAGCCTTCTCTCCTGCCGTAGGCTGGGATCCCGGGATCACCGCAGCTCCCCTGGTCGATCTCTGAAAAAAACCAAAGAGAAAACAGCAGTTTGCACGGGGCAGGCTCCGACACAGAGCTGGTGCAGTGCCTGCCGTGAAGACACCGCGTCCCGAGGGAGCACCGGTCCCCTCCACACCGTCACACGTGGGAAGGGGGGCGGCAGCGGCACCGAACGCAGCCGAGATCTCTGTCCTGTCACCGCTGTCACCTAAAGGCCTCCTAACAACCCCTCCTAACTGCTTCCTCAACCTTCAGACAATCACAGGCACAGGGAACGCACAGCGGTACCCAAGGAGCTCCTACTCTGCACCTGCTTCAAGTGCTTCTGAAGCGGAGAGACCACAGCTCGGCAACCGGGAGCCGACCGTCGACTCCTCTGGCAGAGGGGCGTGGGCTGGGGCGTGTGGCAGGACTGGCATGGTGGCCGTCTCTGTCTCCCTCCCTTCCATTTCTCTGGGTGGTCCCAGAGCAGACAGCTGACACCTTATTGCAGGGCAACACACCAGTAATCTCTTGCTGCACATGTATTTTGACTTGAAATAAATCACCGACACAGTTTTCTGTTATCTTCTGCTTTGCACAATTTAATTTCCAAAGGGCCTCCTGCTCTGTATCACTATTACTACAAAACTTCATTCCTTTACAGCCTCCTTAGTGCTCCCACATTATTTATCTGCTTCACATCCATCTCGTCTTCCACAGTCCCTAGTTTTTATCCCCATCATCTGTGATCAGCCTCGCTGTCTTTTCTTCCCATTTTCAATTTCTTACACCAAATTGGAAACTTCTTTTATGACATTTTCTTTACAGAGGAAAATCACACCACCTGAGATTTGCATTCCTCCACCTAATATTCCAATCTGGGTTGAATAACAAGCAGCACCTCGTTATTATGCTGACTTCAGGCAACTTAGATACAGGTGTATTTTGAACAGAAGTCACAAGGCACCAGGCTTCTGCTACTGCTGTACACATCCTGAACTCAAAAGTCACTGCCAGGTAACGAAGCATTCCCAAAATAATTTAACATAAATTAGTATTAGAAGTTTTAGTAAGATAGGTTTCTTTTTTTGCCTGTCAGGGAAAACAGGTGCCAGGATTTACCTATCTTCCTGCAGACTTCAGAAATCCAAACGTTTAGGATTTGTATTTGCATATAAGGGACAAAAAAAAAAATCAACCCATGTGGATATTGAAGTAGCATTGAACTGTACATCACCCTCCCCCCAGGAAAGCAGGAGACAAATAGTGCCAACTCAAGCAACAGCAGAAAGATCGAAGGGGAGCGTGTGCATTTTGTCAATGGGCCCTGACAGAGACACGGGAAATGGATCAGCGCTTTCTGCTACAAGCCAACAGCCCTTGAAAATTAAGTTTTGTTAGTCTGGAAATGCAGCGTTAGCAAATAACCCCCATGGCAACCGGGGTGCCTTTCATGCAGGGTCTCCAGTTCCTCCTGTTGCTGGAGCCTGAGACACTGGGCGGCCTGGGGAAGGAAATGCTGAATGTCCTGGTACCGCTCTGGCTGCTGCTAATGGGTCAGAAGGAGATGGACACCAACGTGTCCCCCCAGCCGTCTCTTAACGAGCGCTAAATCATCTCCCAGCCCACCCTGTACCCAGCACTGACGGGGCCATGGGGAGCTGAAGTGCCAGCACTCCTCAGGCCACTCCTCCACCCCCAGAGGCTTTTCCACTGCGAAGCAACAAAACCCTTTAAGACACAGACACTGAACACACTCCTGCCCACACCGGGCTCTGGAGAGGGAGCCCTGTCCTAAAGCCCACAGGAGTTTTCCCACTGGGTTCAAGCAAAGCTCAGACTTCATCACTGACCTGAGCACAGAGGGATGGTGGCCACAGGACCTCTGCCAGGGAGCTGCAGACAGAGGTGCCAAGGAACTCCAGCTACTGCAGAAGCCAAAGGGAGCTACGAGTGTCCAGCACTTCCATTGTTTCTGCACAGTGAGGACACGCTCGGGCTACCGGATACTCGGAAACCATGCAGCGAGCAGAGAAAAACAGCTCCCTTTTGACCCTCTGCTGACAGAGACTCAAGGTAACAGAGATGCTCTTGAGGCACTGACTGAATGGTGTCCTCTCTCCCAGGGCTCCCTCCCCACTGTCACACTGCACGAACCCCACTGGGCACCTCTACAGACAGGAGTGACATCACAGGTTTAAGAAGGGGAGAGCAATGAACAACTGGAGCTCGCGCTCTCCACCGCGCACTTGCCAGCAGCGTGCAAACAAAGCTGGCGCTTTTTATTACATTGGAGAGGACCAAAAAAAAGTGGAATTTCTGTCCTGAGAAAATCCCCTGGTTCCTTCATTTCTTTTCACACATAGTAAGAGTCATGAAATATTTAGCAGAGCAGAAATTTCAGAAATGAGTGGTTCCGAAATATCAAAACATGTTACTTCACTAAGACTGAAACATTTCTCCTGATGAATGTTTAAGTAAAATCACTTCCACATTAGAATAATAAAAGTCAAAACTAAACAAGAACATCTAAATCAAGTGTTTTGACATTATTTAAATGAAACAAGTTGAAATGAATCTTTCAAAACTTCTCCATCAAATATTATATCATGCACAGAAGATTTTGACAAAACAGCATTTTCTAACAGAAAATGTTTCACCAGAAATTTTTCATCAGCTATTTATGCTATTTGTCTTCTGGTGGTGGGTGGGGAAACTGGGTCCCTTTGCTGAGCGTGGAGGAGGGAGCCCACGCTTCCAGAGTGACTAATGAGAGCCAGAACATCCCCGTCCCTCACCCAGCTGCACACAACACTGCAGGCACACAAAATTTAGGCCACTCTTTTGCTGGGGTTCCATGGGGATTCCTGCTCCTGCCTGACTCGGCTCTGGAGGAAAATAAGGATTTTTGGAGCTGCAAGCAAGCACCACGCTAGCAAAACTCCCCTTTCTGGGAAGAATATCCACAAGATGTGGGATTTGTGAGCACTCAGAGGCTGGCTGTGGGGAAACTGCACGGGTGGAACCCCCCGTCAGAAAAGACCCCCAGAAAATGCTTAACCTCACAGATTGCTTTGTACAGGTATTAACTTGGCTTAAGCTACTGAAAGCCAAGAGCACAGGACACACATCTGAAGGAATGAGGACCAGGGTGCATCTACTGCCTAAAGTTGATTCCAACATTGGAGAAAAAAGGGTGTAAGGAGGAAATGCAACAAAGAGGAGGGCAGAGATTAATAAGGAAAGGTCCTTTCTGCACATCTTTGCCACATCCCTCCCACCTAAAACCACCACTGCAGGGAAAATGCAGAAACTGAATCCTGCAGGTTCATTAAAACCCTGCGGTGTAACATCAAATCCCTCCTGCTAAGGTTTGTGTGAGACTTAAATACAAGTAACGTGACCCTGAGAGCAGCTGGGGACAAGACAAAAAGCCTTTACGACCCCTGGTTCTGCAGTATTTCAGGGCTAGTGCCTAATGACACACGAGGCAATACAGTTAATGGAAAAGCAAAGTAGGAAAGATGAACACCAAGCCTCCTGACAGACTTCCACCATCAAAAAGATTAGGCAGTTCAGTAACACAGAACCCAAAAATAAATAAATACACATCATCAGTGACAACCACCCCCGTGATACTTGGGCTTCTGACCAAAACCCGAGAGCATTTCACTAGACCAAAGCAAAGCTGCTGCTCAGCGCCAGGGAGCACGCTGTGCGTGAACACCTCTGGAGAGAGCTCTGTATTTAAACAGGACATGTATGTAGCACCAGCCATGGAAACACAGCGAGCTCATCCGACCAAACACCTCGGGCGGCACCGATTTGATTACCACCAGAAAGGTCAGTAGAGGAAATCTTCAGGCTCCAGCTCTGCTGAGCTCCTAAGCCTCTTAGCACCATGGGGCTGAATTTCAGCTCTCAAGCTAAGCTCTCCAGAGTCAAACACGGAGTCAGCATTTCAGCACCAGTAAATATTGTTTAATCATCCCCTGCCTGCAGTGTGCTGGTAGCTCAGAACACAGACCGTAGTCAGAGCTACCCAAACCAACCCGATTCCATCGGAAATCCAAGCTAGCTTAGTGGGTACGTCTATAAATTTCATTTTATTTTACAATTAGCATTTTCTATTGAAAAAAAATATAAATATAAATGGAAAAACAAATTAAAATCTGGCTTAGTTCTATTTTTATGTTTTACTATTTCTGTCTCCTACCCCAGAATTTTGTACTATTGATTTCCTTTTACATTATTACTTGGAATAACCTCACGCTCATCGGGAACAGAAACATGTTGTTCCCCACACCTCCCCTGTGCAGGAGGCCAAGCATCTTCAGTCCAGCAAGGGGAATATTAACTTCAGAAGGACTAGAAGATAACATCATGGGAATCTGGATCCTCTTCAGTGAGCCCTAAATTTCTTAAGAACTTCTGAAAACGTTACTGGAAGGAATTATTTATTCCCGACCCTTACAAGGGGGTGTCCTTGGAACTTTCAAAGACCCATTTCAATGGCTGTGGAAGGCATCAGCTCTAAGGGGAGGATCTTCTCAGAACAAGTCATCTAAGATTAAAGGAAAGAAGGAGAAGAGAAGACCCGGGACCCAGGAGGCTGTAAACTCTCTCGTAAGTCAAGCACTAAATTGCAGTATCAATCAGCTCACTATAGTTGGGAGAAAGAAAAGAGTTTTCCAGCCAAGTGGAGCTTAATACAAATTTCTTCTGACAAGCACTGGAAGTCCAAAACCACTGTTCACTATTATGAGAGAATGTCTGTTTGCAAGGATAAAAGTGGCTGCAGTTGAGACACTGGAGATTTAGAAGTAATCTTCATGAACATTAATGAGCCAGATCCTCAGCTGGTAAAGAGTGACACAGTTAATTGAAAATCGATGCTGTCACACGGCGTGACACCCGCTGAGCGTCTGCTCCCAAGCCATCCAATCTCACAGCGCGCATTTGGAAAAGGCGAACCCAGATTCCTCCTGTTTTCTCCACTCTTCCTGGTGTAAACGCGCTTTCTCTTCACTCCCAAGCGAAGCAAAAGGACCTGGCTGGCTCCCCTTTCTCAGGATCCTTACATTAAAAATGTGACAACGCACTGCCCTCCTCCACGTGCTGCTTCCAACAGGTCCTTGAGGTTGCGCGTCGGTAAATCTCTTCGGCGTAACTGTTTCAGGACTAGCAACAGGCTTTACGACTGCATTCCACTCACAACGCACACTACCACTTCCACGCGTTAGGATAGATGGCTATTTAAACATACTCATGAGCAATACTCTGCCCTCGTATCAAGAAGGTTTTTTTGGTCTCTGCTTTATGGAGCTCCATTAGCTGTAATTTTCCTCTTGCAATTAGGAAGAAGCGTGGCCATAAAACTGATACCGAAACTTGCGAGTGGCACAGAATTTTATAATGTATTTGGCGAGCGCTAATTGCCTCTTACTTAAACGTCTCTTGCAACTCAAAGCATTTGCAAAAACTAAAAGAGTTCTGTGGGCCTGGCTGATGGGAGGTTAGCTCAAGCTCGGGACAAAACCAGCACCGACCTTAGGCATGGAGGGTTGTACTTTGTTCAGGAACAAATCCATCCTGCAAGGTCACTAACCCGCTGTAGAAAAACTGCAAAGATACCCAGAAAAAAAGAAAGTATTTGAATGATAGGCAGAGAGTAGCCTCTACTTCTGACACATGGAAAGGACAGACAATCCCCAGGGAAGGGGGCCTCCTTTATGGCTCATCAGGGGACAGCAGTGCCAGAACACCCTTTTTTCCCCTACTCTAGGAGGTTAAGGGTGTAGAAGAATCCAGAACAAGCAGCAGTTGTGCAGGTGAAGCTGATGAGCAGGGAAGGAAGAAACACATTTGACACTGGAAGCTCCATGCAGCAGAACTCCAAAGCATGAATGATAATGGTGATCCCCAACTCAACTGGTCAGGTCACAGGGAGCAAGAGCAGCTCAGCCTTGCTATAGATCAAGCCACCAATAACATCAAAGTGAGTCAGAGGAGGAAAAAGTCAAGCTCTTTATAGTTCCTAAGTTCACAGAAGATGAACAACAGAGTGAGGAAGTCCCTATATCATGGTATAGGGTAAACCTAAGATTTATCCAGAGACTGAAAGGTTACGTCCACATTGTCCTCTGGGCAAGACGAACAAACCAGGCAGGATCTCAAAGTGGAGCCAATTTGCTTCCACCCTTCCACAGCTGGCAAGTAGAAGTGCAGCAGCTCAGCCAGGCTGCCAAGAATCAACCACAGACCAGTGTGGCAGGAGACAGACATCCCAGCTACCGCAGAGCACGAGCGCTGAGGCTGGTACAGCCACAGCCAGAAGGGCTGAAACGGTACCGCTGAGATGCTCCCTCGACAATCAGGCTGGATTTGCCTCTTCCTTCTCTCAATTCCATTATCTCTTATCTAAGTGTCTCTCTGACAAGGGTTTTCTGCTGACCTTGTCCTGCAATCCCATCACCACCCAGCTCCCCCTTGGAGATACGGCTCCGCCTGCCTGGCCACGCTGGCATTTAGACCAGCTAAGTTCTCTGGTAGGCCAGTTCCCAACAGGCTCCTACTGCTGGTACTTCAGCATCCATCAGCAGCAGTGCTGCAGGCAGCTCCTGGCCTGCACACAACGTGACACTTCCCTGAAACATGGGAAGTCCCAGGGAAACACTTGTAAAAATGAATGAAACATTCATGTGTGTTTAGGGCCCTTGAAAGAAAGGGATTTAAATGTTCCTGCCGATGTCAGTGGAAGCTGCTGGTACTCGGATGTTTCAGGAGCTGCCCTCGTGTCTAGATGGAAGAGTTGTGTGCCTACTTTTAGGCACCAAATTCATGAAATTCACCAACTCTTTTCCAACAAAGCAGATGAAATGGCAATGAAACATCACCCACCCGGTCTGCTCTCATGGAAAAGAAATCACAAAAGCTGCTCTTAGTGGAGCAAAGCTCCAGTGTGAAGAAAAGAATCTGCAGAGCTTCAGCGTATTCAGAGAAGCTTCTTTCTCTCTTTTCTTTCAAACAACTGTACCCATCTCACCCCTGATCCTTTTACAACAGGTAAATTCTCAGGCAGATGCCTGGATTACCTTCATACGTTGCTTTGAATCCCAGCAAGTTGCTGACACTGTCTGTCTGGAAGAGGAGCCACATCTGGTGGTGCGTGCTAACGATGAGATCGGGGACCGTGGTGCCTGTCAAGCTGCAAAAATAAATAAGAGCAAGTAAACAGCCTGTATGTCTCCCCAAACTTCTTCCCCACCAAAACAAAGGCCACATACACTGCTGCAGGAGTGGAAAATAACGAGAGCGATGCCAACGCAATTAAAAGTAACCCCAGAACAGAACTCTGTCCAAAAACCTGATAGATTTTCAAGACTGATGAGCCCCTCAGCATGTTTCTGTGTACCACCTAAACAGCAACTCTCCTACCGTAGCCGAGGGCCTGCAAGTTGTTATTATCAGCACTATAATAATTACAATTTAGTGCCATTATTATAATATCTTAGCCAGCATCAATAGTAATAATTTCCTTTCTCACTGAAGCAAAACATAAGCAAACAAATAAAATTCCCAGGACCCACACCGGTGAACTGAATCCTCTTCACTATCTTCTAGCATTACAAAGATTTACTTTTAACAGATTCTCTGCTACATTTCTAACCAGACAGAGAAATTTCCACAAGGAACTAGAAAAAAAAATAAACAAAAAACCCCCTTGATTTGAGGCAGGAGCCTCAAATCTGCTGAACGTCCTGCAAGCCCTTGAGCAGTGCTGCTAACCCAGGCAGGGCGGGATGCTCCGCACGCCACCTGCCCTTCAAAGGCACTCCTGGGAGAGCTGAAAAGATTTAGCAAAATGTCACGGATCCACCCGTGTTACTGAGCCACGTGCAGCTCCTCCAGCCCTGGGGACGAATCACTTCCTGGTGGTTCCACACGGCTTTGGGGTTTTATCCCCAGCCACACGAGCACCGGCGCAGGCAGCTGAGGGAGGCTCGAGCGCGGGCTCTTCCCTTCCCTCCGCTCCCGGAAAGTCACGGCGGTGGGGAGGGATCGTTCCTACAGCAGCCCGAGTGTTGTGCTGCCTGTCTTAGTGGCACTGTTTAATGTTGTTATTACACTATCTCTAAGGTATCAGCTGGGATAAATGTATAAATTACCTGAAGTGCAGCTACTACAAGTGGATGGGTGGGTTTTTTTTTTTCCCTGCAGAGTTTGCTTAAATCAAAATACATATGGATAGGGGTGGCTTCTGCCCAGCACTGTTCTCGAGTACAACAGCAGCACCTGAAAGACTTCTTGATAAAATTGATCCCCAAGCTCTCAAAGAAGAATTATTGCAAACCAATACTGCAAGGGAACGCAGCCGGCAGCTGCATCCTCTGAATAAAAGTAACTTGCAACCTCCAGGCATAATTGTTGCAATTCCCAGTTTCCTGGGTAATCGGAAGCAGTTTGGCTGAGCTGCCAATTACTGTTTGTTGAGAGTGAAGCCAAGTGACTGCTTGAAGGGTTGTGTTACTTATCTGACTTGCTTGACATCTTTAACACTGGCTACCTGCTGTCGGATTCTTTCCAGTACCCTTATAGGTACCTAATGTTTTAAATGGGACCAACCTTGCCTGGCACTTTACTCTCTTCCCCATTCCTGAGATGTTCACCAGTCCCACACGTACCAGGGATGACTGAACACCTGGAACCAGCCACCACTCCAGCTCCAGCTGTGGAATCTGGAGGGTGCTCTTCCCTGAAATCACGTTCATGTCTCCCAAGCCCATCAAAGCTCTCCCAGCTCTGCCCCCACCTTTGCTCTTATTGCTTTGACCTGCACCAGGAACCTTAATTTACCAGCACCCTGGGATCAATAAGAAGTAATCCTGGTTTAACAACTGCTTTGCATCCAGAGAGCTTGGTGGAGAGTGCAGAAGTAGTGCTATTGTTGATTCTTCTCAAGTTATCTAAGCAGCAGACAGGGAGGAACTAGGAACATACCAAGGGGAAAAAAAAGAAACCAGAAAAAGGCACTTCCAAGATTTCTGTGTGCTTTCCCATTCCGCTTTAACAAGCTGGATGATTGATTTGGATGCCTGTTACTCTAGGGAATAAAATCCTCTCTGCAAGTCAGAAAGCTCAGCCTAACAATCTGTTATGTTCTCCGAGATGTATTTTACAGGGATGAGAGTACGACTGGAAACAAATGGTCCTTCATGCCTCGGTTTGGGATAACGTCTGCTGCGAAGCAAGCTGATTCAGTGTACTTCTTGAGTTGAAAGGCTGCAGGACCAAGTTCCTCAAATAGCTGAGAATAAATGAGAGTAGTAAGGAAACTGGAACCCTTATTTCTGACAGGGTTAGGTTTCTGCATGTTGATTCTTCAAAAAACACCTACAGCTTGTACCCAGTGGATACCCCCGATACAGGAATTCAGCTGACAGGAGGTGAGAGTGAAGCAAATGCCGAGGTAAATTGTCTGTGACCTTTGAACCACGTTCATAACAAAGGCAGCCTCTCTGTGGTCTTCACACCTCTTTCACACCTCAATAGTTTTCAACTCATTCTCCCAAATTTAAAAAACAAACAAACAAAAAAACCACAAGCCAACAACCCAACCCAAACCACAAGCCAACAACCCAACCCAAACCACAAGCCAACAACCCAACCCAAACCACAAAGCATTGCCCTGTTCAGATTAGCATCAGTCATTTAATGGAAAGTTCTCCTGCACTGGGAGAAGCTACCAGACACTACACCTCCTGCAGACAGTCTCAGATGTTCCACACTTGGATTAGCAAGGCGTTGAGTAGCTAATACAGAGTGAGAAAATGTGGCATGATTAAAATCAGATCTAAGGAAATCTTCATGGGCTTTAGGCAAACCAAAAGGGATGGAATGAGAAATCATCTCAGCAAGTTATCACCAGCTACTCCCCTGGCAGTAATTTGCACATTTTGACCAATCAGCTGTGAAATGTTCTGAGGCACTTTACTTACAAACACTTCTGCAATAAGCAGACTTTACATTTCTGTACGTTGCAGGTTAGAGTTCCTGACCCAAGTACCACCGGTGTTCGTGTTCTGACAAGGAACACACAGGAAGACAAACCTCAGAGACGGAGATCTTGGAGAGACAAGCAGATGTTAAGATAAGTGACAAAGGAGTGGGAGGCTGATTCACGTGGAAAAACAAGCGAAGAGGAGGAATTAAAAGACACAATATGAAATATTCTCTAGCAGTTGGAAAAAGGACAGCAGCTTTGCAAGACTAGCTTTTGGAGAGTTGTTTGCTCTTGTGTACTTTTGATTAAATCGAAAAGAAAGGAGTCTTGCAAGTTAAGACACTAAAGCCGGATGCTGGTGACCCTGGTTCCAACACCCTGTTCATCAAATATTCCTTCTGAAACTCATGGTGACTTTTCCCTGCTGCTGCTCCACTATTTGGCCTTGCCAGTGCCCTCAAGACATTTGAGACTTGGACCAACACCACTGGCTGACATCAGCAATACCCCAACACGGCAAGAAGTCACACTTCTGGAAGCGGCCAGCACCTGAACAGACTCATGGGGCACGACTGAGCTCCAGAATATGGAGCAAGACACCTGCAGGTGCTTGAAGCTGACCTGAAGTCAAGAAACTCGGGCAAGCAGCACACCTTGGCATCAGCACAGAGCTACACAGCACTCCCACCTGCCCTGCTCCCTGACTCTGCCGCTCTCTGCGCGCAGCGTGGCACGGCCGGACAGGTCATCTCAGCCCTGAAGAACTTTGTGCCCTGGTTTACACAAAGGCACACTGGGTGCAAAATGCTCCAAGAGAAGGGATGTACAGCCACTCTGCACTGCGAAAAATTACTGCACAAGGAGGACAGCAGAGAAGAGCGAGCCAAACAGTTCTGTTTCTGCCTGATCTGCATTTACTCTCGTATACAAACTTCAATCCTGTTCACTCAGCTCCCTGGACAGCCTCAGCCTCTCCCTAAGGGACTCCAAGAAAGGCAGTTCAAGAGCAGCAAAGCAAAAAGTTAAGAGCCTTTCTGCCAGCTGAAACCTAAGAGAATGCAGTGAGGGAAGAACACACCAGGAACAGTCAGCTCCACCACCAACGAAAGCCAGCACACAGATCACCCAGTGAGGTACAGCAGCAGACTGGGACTCCTCCATCCCAACACATCAGTTCCACGTCATCAGGCAAACCTGAGGTGTTGATTTCTCCCAGGGACAAAGGACATGCTACTTACACGTAAAGCACAGTTTTCTGGTCTCCGACTTGTCCTCCATCACCCACTGTCAGAGTGTCATATCCTCTTTCTAGTTCAAATTCTTCAAAGGTGAGTTTGATAACCTGGCAAAGATGCAGCATGTTAATATGAATCACCTGCCAAGGCAGCCAGCAGATCCTTGTCTTGTGTGTTTATCTGTTTGTCTATCGAGGAGCAATTTGTAAGAGCATTAATATCTTCAGGACATCACCAAAGGTGACCATCCTCACTCTTACCAGCCCTGTAGCACTTCTTTCCAGACAGATTGAGCTCTTTCTGAAATTTCCTCTCAGATTTTTCTGCTTGATCTATTGATTTTCTAGATGACCTTATTGATAAAGATGTGTGTGTTGGGATTTCAACAGGTTTTTTTTTGTTCCCACCAGGAACTGCTGCTGCTTCCCTCATAAACCTCAGCTGCTGGGGATGGACCTGAGCGTGCTCGCAGGCGGCGTGGCTGTTACGTACGGGGCGAGCAGAGAGCATCTCGTGCTCTTGCTGCTGAGGAAGTTTGTGGAAGCTTCTGTCGGACCAAGAAAGGCTTTATGTGAATTACTGCTGGGGTAGCTCAAGGAAATGGTCTCAGGCTGTCTGCAAACACAATCACCAGCACGGCTGCCGGGTTCCTGTGCTTTTTCCTCCCGCTCTATCCAAACCTTCCACCCCTACCCAATTTATGCAGCCTCTACACATCATTTAGGAGCAGAGGTGCCACAGAAGTCGAGAGGTTTGTGTTCTAAGTCTCCTGGCTGCTTTTGAAATCTCTTATTTCCAAATAACTGGAAATTATAACGTGACTTAGGGCACAAAGGTCCTTAATCCAACCTCAGAGAGAGTGAACAAACAGAAAAGGAGAAGAGTTTTATTTACAGAAGCGCTTTACACTCACAACACCAGAAGAAATCAACAAGAGCTTTGTTAGCTTTGTTTCTCAGAGCTTTTTAAGGGACTGGATTCAGGAAAGCACATCAACACTTGAATGCAGCCAGACCTTTGTACACGTGCTTGTAAATATATTCAATTTCCTAACTTTTAACAGGCTAAACTACCAAATTTCAGTTCACACTATTTTTTTTTTTGCTGTAAAACACAACAGAGAAGTTAGCAAAAGCAATTAACAAGAGGGACCTACAGATGTGCCAAAGGCCAGAGACACGATGCCACCCTACACCTCCTGGCACGGGCAAGGGAACACGGAACAGGGAAGCTAAACCCTTTGTCTTGTAATTTCTTGCCTATTATAAAAGCAGCATCTCCTTGCAAACCTTGCACTTGTGCAATCGTGGGGGGAATAAAATCCCCAAGTTAAAACCAAAAGCAATAATTAAGTGTGTTAAATGTGAGTGTGACTCTACAGTCTCTTCAAGGCTTGCATGGACTCTCTAGGAAGCTGACAAAGGTTTTTATGTCTAAAGCTGCTCAACTTCAACTCCTTAGGAAAAAAGCAGTTGGACACCGAGTGGCTTGAGTGTTCTTTAAAAAAAATAATGGGTGTATATATAGTTGAGACTGAACTGTCATGTGCTACCATCTTCTACACATAAATGCAACTAATGCCTCTCAAAAGCGTAGAAAAGCAAATTAAATATTTTAGCTGTGACATTCTGAAAATAGGGTATTACCCCAAACCCCCGGGATTGTGAAACCAGAGCCTGTGTGATACTTCACAGAAGTTTGAAACCATTAATTTTAGTAGTAGTACCAAAATATTAACCTGAGTAGATTATTATTAAACCATGCAATGATAGAATAATGTAATTAATACAAAGAACACAGTGCTGTAAAGCAGCACACATCATTACCTGCATCAGTCACTCAAGCAAACTGCATTCTAAGGAGTCTGACCCTAATTAAATAACTAATTACATTCTACTATACTGAAGACTAACCTTGTGGCACAGGAACAGGATGCAGAATACAATATTTATTTATCCATTTTCCCATTTTCTTTTTGGTCTGAAAGCTGAAAATTATTTAATGATTCATTAAACAACAAGAGACCTACCAGCACACACAAACACACGGATGACATAAAACCTCAATTTTAAGCTGCTGAAGTGACAGGATGCAATTAGCAAACTTGAGAAACAGGCTGGAATATGACACCTGATTCTAAAGCTTCGTGCTGCAAAGTAATTTGAAGTGCAGTCACATTCATAGGAAAAAAACAAGAGTAATTCTCTCCATGGAGAAAGGCACCTCTTGCAGTTATATTCAAATGCTTTACAAGCAGATATTACTCATTTCTCCCCCCTTCTCCCCATTCTCAAACATCTATCTTCATTCGGGATGAGTCATCCCCTGGAGGGGCCTCATCTCTCTCCACAGATGACAGGAGAAGCTTGGACAGAGCTTTATTTGGTGAGCTAGACTCCAGGTGAGAACAACCCCAGGAGAAACACCAACCAGTTACATCCATTATGTCAGAAGGTTCAGAAATAGTTTTGATGCAAATTCACCAATTAGCATATACATTCCTCAGTCCCCAAGTGATTTATTTTCCCACAGAGGTTGAAATTAATTCCCATGGCACTAGGGACCAAGACAAAACCTGCCTACCCTGAATATCCCCCAAGTAGGTTTGATGTCACCCTCTGTATAGCAAATACTTCCAAGTTGTCAGCTGCAGAGCACTGTGCCCTTAGTACTGTTTATGTAGGTTCCTGAGCAAACTTCGAGGGGATTATATAGCTCAGTGAATCTGGCTCACAGTTCTTTTCCAAATATAGAACAGATGACTTGCAAATGAGTTCTAAATTCAGCTCAGTGGTTTTCCCATCGCTCATATTAAAAGCTTCATATAACAGGACCTGATCCAAAGACCACTCAAGTCAATAAAAAGATTACCACCGACTTCAGCAGGCTCCAGCTCAGGCCCATAATGCTTTTTATCTTCAAAGTATTTTACATGCTTTTTAATTAATTCACGTTCAATCCTTCCCTCGCCCGTGCCGGGGAATGGATGGTGATGAGATCATCCCTTCGCACACAAAGGCAACGCCAGCCAGGGAGGTGAACTCTCCGATTCAGCAGCTTGCTTCTGACACCGGCCACGCTTCGAGTGAGCCAGAGTTTTACCCGTGTTTCTCAGAGACAGCACTAGGTGACTTGATCAGTGGGGATACCAGTGACCAAGCTGGCATTAGAACTCGTACACTGGCAACTCCCAGTGCTGTACTGGGTTATGCACACGTGAGCTGCTGCTTTCACCTATGGAGCCAGCCTTGGGAGCTGTTTGCTCCCATCCACGCCAGTGAACCCCCCTGCCTTTTTCTAGTTTCCCCCATCAGATATGGTCTTGTCTGCACTTCAGATTCTGGAGCTGTAATGAATTCTTTAAACAGCAGAACACACGATGGGCAATTGATTTGTTTCCACCGCTTCCCATTTTCCTGGGGAGTGACAGAAAGAATGGTTGAGTGGTTAGGGAAATGTTGGGATCAAGGTTGGACTTGGTGCTCCTAGAGGCCCTTTCCAACCATAGTAATTCCCTGACTCTATGAAGCCAGCACCTCTCCTGGCCCCGCAGCACAGCGAGCCTGCTCTGCCGTGCCCACTGAGAGCAGCGGCTCCAGCGACCACCACGAGCACTGGGTGAGGAGCAGCAGCCTCAGCAGCACCTGCCCTGAACCATCAGGGCATTGCTCTCAACCCTCCCCGCTTCAAAGAGATGGAGAGATTTTCCCTGCTTGGAAATTACACTTCCAGAATGAAACACCCCAAACCCAGAAGCCCTTTAAAAACTGCTGTTACTAATTAACTATTTATCACTTCAAAGAAGAAACTGGCAGTCTCTTGCCACAGCTGAGACAAGCTGCTGCTCTGACCAAGCTATCCTTATTTCAGGTGGGCTACACGCCTTCAGAGAACGGGATGTTGCAGCTCACGGAGCACAAACTGGAGTACAGTTCCTTGTGCTGTCGAATCTCTTCTCCAAGTTGATGAGAGTATTGAAATGAATGGATTTTACCAAGTTCAATCTCATTTATGGTTTATGAAAGCTGAAGGTCAGGTCTTGTAGATTTTGTTTTCTAATCAACAGTTTATTGTTACTCAGTTTTAAAAGATGAGGAAGAAGCTAACAAGGGGAAGAGGAGAAACTTCCCATAAGCAGAAATTCACAAAGAGAGGAAGACTTTTGACAAATGAGTCAGTCTGCCCTGGAAGCTCACAGAAGGTTTGTTCTGCTGCACCGCTGAAGGAAAAGCAGGAGGAGTTTGTGTACAAGGCTGGCAGAAAAGCGAATGAACTGAGCTGAAGATTAGACTCTGAATATTCAGCATGAAAGGAATGTGACCAAGGGTCACAGTGGACGCAGTGGACGTGGCCCATAAGCATCTCTTGACAATTCAAAGTCGTCTTCCTTCATAATTTGTAGCAGAAAACCCAAATGGAAGCGTGAGCCTACGCAGCACCCAGGGCACATCTACATCTAGCTCACCACATCTTCTTCCCAAGCACAGAGGACGGTTTTATATACACAAAAAGTGGATTTTGCTGAGCTCTGAAGGACAAAAGATGCACGAAAATAAAGATATGCTCCACACCCCACGGCCTAAGATGCTGGTGTGCTCAGACCTGCCCGTGCACAGGCGATGTACACCAAGGGTCCCCAGGCCTTGGGCTGCAAAACACAGCTGACACTTGAGCAGTAATAGCTGCTGTTCCATGTGGTCTGTTCTCCACTTGCACATTACCCTGATGAAGGAGAACCTCCTGAGTCTGATTAACCAGTAAATCACTCCTAATAAATCAGCAGTGCAAAATATCCTGATTCCACACTCCAGTTTCCCAGAATTTGGGTCATTACTCCGCTCCTGTGCGGCCAAACCAAGGCATCCGCTGGATGAAGTGACCAGCTAATGACAGCCCTTTAAATACAAACTCATTCTGAAATTGGAACACAGGAACGCTCCTCATTAAAATCATAATCCACCAGTGATCTGAACTTATTAAAGGCTTGAACTGAGGTCAATGAGGAGAGAAAAGCAAAACTCAACAGGCTCTTCAGGCAGCCCCGGCTCTCACCGCCCTGCCACGGCGAGTGCTCCGGAGGGAGAGCACAAGGTGCCACCCCATCAGCAAGCAGGCTGCAACTGGGGATTGGTACCAGCACTTCTACAGATCACAACCATTTGTAGCAAAAGATGAGATGCCAGGATACTAATGTGGCTGTGAAACACCTTCCTTGGATCAGCAGCAGAAAGCCAAGTGCCAAAAGGCAGCAGTGTCCAGAGGCAAGGACCGAGAGCAAGCACAGGACCTCAGTGCCCTGGCGTGCAGGATATGCTCGTGACCTGCTGGAGATGATGCGAGTAGGAATCCTGATACTAAAAAGAATGAAACTGGTCATCTCCTACTCTCAGAAGATGGTGAGCAGAAAGTGTATCGTGAGCTACACTGTAAAGCAATTCCTGTTCTTAAATTCCCATACCGACCTGGAGGAGAGGAACAAGCTGAGCTTGGAGGGCTGGAAAAAGCTGCAAGGAACTGAATGTTGCCTGAGTCGATGGAAAATGGAAAGGACTTCATCTTAATAAGGCCAAGGCAGCCAACCCTTGATCTCTACACGATTGGCTTCAACAGATTTGAATCACACCTGCAGACCAGTGGGGGCAAAAAAAAAAATCCCTACCAACCTCCCCCCTTCCAAACCTCAGTGAACACTGGAAGGACTTGTTTATAAACTGAGAGGACTGCATAAATAGCAGGGGATAGAACCCTAACTCCAGAAACAGCAGGGGACAGAACCAAAACTCCATGAATAGCAGGGGACAGAACCATACCTCCCTCCTCAGCTGCCCTCTGCCCTTCGGGGACTGAAATCCTTACTGGTCAGGGGCCATCTATGGGCCAAAGTCAAGTGAAAAATCAGCATTCCTGGCCCAGCCTTCCTGCCCCAACTGAGAGCCAGCCTAACGAGATGCTTTGCTAAGCTGTTTGGCACTTCACCACCAGTTACACCAAGATATCAAAGAGGTTTCGATTAAAAATAATTACATCCACTTCTAATTACATCCTTTGACAAAACGAGCTTTCAGCAGAGAGGGAACGTGATGTGTTGTGATCTTTAAACAGTTAAGAAACACATGGAACAAGTGGGGGGTGAGAGGGGGTACTACATCAGAAACCAAACCCTGAGTGGTTAAATATCAGACTGCTCCTCTCTGGAGTGCACAGCTACACAGTATTCCAACCAAGGCACTGAAGGAACGACGTGGAGATGCATCCCCAAGACCTACCTTGGCTGGATTGAGCGCGGTGATGACCCAGACGCAGTAGGCATTGTTATCGTACTGTACTGGGTAGTTGGGAGAAGTTATCACACCGCTGGGACCACGAAGGTACATGTCACACATCCTGGCTGCAGAGAGGAAAACAACAGAGATGCAGGAGTGAGGTCTCAGCTTTGGGATGTGTGCTGTGCTCTTCAGGGAGGAGAGAGAAGTAAAGCTGCACGCATTATGGAAGTGGGGAAGAATTAAAAATTGCTGCTTTTTTTTTTTTTTTTTCACTATGCAAAAGATACATTTTTTTTTCATGTAATAAAGAAGACTTTCTCTGTGATGAAGAGAGGAGTGGGGTGTTTCCAGGGGCTATCAAACAGATGGCTCACCAGACTGACCAAGGACCCATCCACGAGTGCTCAGCCTGAT